>JZKD02S0255941.1:1180717-1206030 GCA_000966675.3 Picea glauca | reverse complement strand
TCAATGATCCTATCTTATTCTATTGTTATCTAATGAAATGAAAAGAACTATAATAATAGCTTAAATCTTAAAAATATTGACGTATAGAGAGAGGGGAGAGGGAAAGAGTGAGAGAGAGGAAAAGAGAGAGAAATTGAGTGAGAGAGAGAGGGGTGGGAAATAAGAGGAGAGAGAAAGGGGAGTATAGAGGGAGGAAGTGAGATATAGTGGAATGGGAACACTACAATTAATCCCTGTGATTTGCTCCTTTTGTTTCTTCCAAAGATGGTTTTAGTTTATTTTTCTTCAGTGTTTTGAACAAGTTGACACTATTTATCAGGATGGAGCTATTCATAGCATTTTTTACGTTGAACACAAAATTTAGGTGTTAATAGCACCAAAAATCTCTCCCCATTTAGTGTCGGAAATTGATCCACATTTAGTGATGAAAATTGCTCCCCATTTAGCTCCAAAAATTGCGCCCCAATTAGTGGCAGAAATAGTTCACCATTTAGCACCAACAATTACGCCCCATTTAGCACCTAATTTAGCACCCCAGTTAGCACCATAAATTTTACCAAAAGTAGCATTGTATTTAGCGTCAGATGTATCCAGATTAGCCTAAATAGTTAATTAATTAAGGTGTTGGGGGTTAAGTGGATAAGGGATTTGATTATTTATGGATTTGGGGTACAAGGATTAAGGGTTAATGGATTATGGGTTAGGTTTTAAGGTATTAAGGGTGAAGAGCTAAAGGATTTGGCACTTACAGGTTAGGTAGTTTAATGGTTAATGGATTAGGGATTATGGTCTAGGGAATTAATGTTTAAGTGCTTAGTGCTTAGGGGTTTATGGATTAAAGGATTAGGGATTAGTGAGAAGTTTTTAAGGGTCAATGGATTAGGGGTTAGAGGATTTAGGGATTTTGTGTTAAGGGATTATTGATTAAATAAGGTTGATGGATTAAGGGTTATTTATGGATTAGGGCTTAACTAGGCTTTAAGTGTCAATGGATCAGGGGTTAGGGGAGTTATGGATTTTTAGGAGCTCTCTTGAAATTTTATGGAACCTCTTCCAACACATCAATCACCAATGTCATCCACTGATGTTGCACGATGAGCAATGAATGGGGCCAACTTTGGAATTTCTTCAAATTGTTACTACATGCGTTGAAATTTGATGTGGTTAGAATATAAACATGCCTTAACAGTATGTGAGGGTTTCAAGACTCAAGGATACCTGATGTCCTCACACAATATTTGAGATTGTCCACGTTTGCATAAAATTTCATCATGCAGTCTCATTGTCATCATTTTTCATTCACATCTATGGAATTCTTGTCGAAACTCTCTTAAAATGTCATGGATTAACAAATTCGAAACACATCACCAATGTCATCCATCATTGTTGCACAGTGAGCAGTAAATGGGGTTTAGCGTTGGATGTTCCTAAATAGTTAATTAATTGAGATGTTGGGGTTTAAGTGAATAGGGGCTTTGAGTATTATGGGATTTAGGGATTTGGGTACCAGGATTAAGTGGTAAGAGAATTAGGGATTAGGGTTTAAGGAATTAAGATTCAAGAGATAAGGGATTTGGCGCTTATGGGTTAGGTAGTTTAATGGTTAATGGATTAGGGATTATGGGAAAGGGGATTAATGTTTAAGTGCTTAGGGAATAGGGGTTTATGGATTAAGGGGATTAGGGATTAGTTTTTAAGTGTTTAAGGGTCGATGGATTGGGGGTTAGGGGATTTAGGGCTTTTGTGGTAAGGGACTAGTGATTAACTAAGGTTCAGAGCTTAAGGGTTTAGGGATTAGGGCTTAGCTAAGATTTAAGGGTGAATGGCTTAGGGGTTAGGCGATTTAGGGATTTTTTGGTAAGGGATTAGTGATTAACTAAGGTTGAGGGCTTAAGGGTTTTGGTATTAGGGCTTAACTAGGCTTTAAGGGTCAATGGATTAGGGGTTAGGGTTTACGTCAAAATTTGTCATGGTTAGATGATACACATGCCTTGATGGTATGCGATATATGATATACAGTGCAAGGTATTGATTCTTAGATGAGGATGCACTCAATATCCTTACAATGTGATCTACATCCAAGGACATGAATAGAGAATTAAGGACAACATCAATTTTCATAGAAGAAGGAAGCAATGAAAGGAATATGAATCAAATGGATGAAGAGGAAGCTTGAACCCCATGATGATTGATTATGAAAATTGGACAACCAAGATGTTTCGATGTCCAAACTAGTCATTATGGAGGGTGAGAGGCACTATAGCAGAAATCCATGATGGCCTACCCGTGCTAGAGGAAAAAATTAAAAGTGTAACCACTGTCTTTGTTACTCATCATTACAAAGGGAACAAGACAAATGTTGGAAGGAGAAAGGTCACAGGGGAAGGCGGAAGGCCAAGGGTCATATTGAACCTCATTAAATAATAAAATTGTACTAGAAGTAGTTCCATATTTAGCACCAGATGTATCTATATTAGCCTAAATATTTAATTAGTTGAGGTGTTTAAGGGTTAAGAGAAATAGGTATTAGGGTTTAAGGGATTAAGAATTAAGAGATAATGTATTTGGCACTTATGGGTTAGGTAGTTTAATGGTTAATGGATTAGGGATTATGGGCTAGGGGATCAATGTTTAATTTCTTATGGAATAGGGAATTACAGATTAAGGAGATTAGGGATTAGTGCTAAAGTGTTTAAGGGTCGATGGCTTGGGGCTTAGGGGATTTAGGTATTTTTTGTTAATGGATTAGTTTTTAACTAAGGTTGAGGGATTAATGGTTTAGGGATTAGGGATTAAGTATTTAAAGGTCAATGGATTAGAGATTATGAATTAGGTCAAAATTTGGCATGGTTAGATGAGACACATGCCTTGATGGTATGTGAGGGTTTCATGAGTCAAGAATTCATGACATCCCTACATAATCGTCGACATGCTCCATGTTTAAATAATTTTACATGGTTAAACTAGGTGAATGCATTGACGATATGGGATGGTTTAAATAAGATTCCATGAAATAATTGAGATTTGTTATTGATGTAATATTGATAGGAAATAGGAAATTAAAATTGAACTTTATTTTATTAAATTTTCATCTAATTCTAGGTGATTAAAATATTTTATTTTGTTTAATTATTTTCACCTAATTCTAGGTGATTAAAATATTTTATAAAACAATCTCACCATGGAAATATTTTTTTGCAACCGATCTCCTGAACCAAGTTCGGAATTCAATATGTACTCACCATGTTGTAAATATTACCATGGCATTGGCTGTCAAGATCTAGGCTTGCAATTAGAATATACAGAAGACATTGATATGTCAGATATTCAAGTAGATGACATTTAAGCTCAATAGCTCATCATCATTATGCATTGATCATTTTATATTATTCCATGGTATGTAGGGGAAGACAAGAAAAATAAATAATTTAGAGGTCAAGACCTACCATGGTCATTCACTTTCATAAAGGACTACAAAAAATAACAAGTTAAAAATCCATGAATATACAATATAAGACTTACAACACAAAAGGGAAAGAAAAATTCTCAAGAATTAGATACAAGGACATTAAAGTGTAACATTATGTACATATATTAACCTTCTTGAACATAATAACAAAATTCATTCTCCATGCATATACCTTCTAACAAGTATCAATTTAAAATGTGCTCATTGTCTCCTAAAGCATCCATTCCTTATATAGTTCATGGATGGAAAGTTCTCAGAGTTACAAAGATATAAAAATATAAGGATATGGAGTATGGAATTCAATCTACAAATGAAAATTCCATGTCAATATCCCATCATGAAGTTGCACATGGATTTCGAACATTATATTTCATCTCCATACATTATTGATGATGGAGATTCAAATTCCAATTCAAAAATATGAAGGAGGAAACCTTAAAATATCAATAAACCCTACTATGTTTTGAGTGAGCCCAAAGTATGGATAGTGTATATATAGTATAGTTCAAGTTTACTAAGTACCCATGTCAATAAATCTACTATGAATGGTTCTTCTCATTTAAAATTCAAATGAATCATTGTTGTTTACAAAGAAACAAATTTGCACATTACACTACGTCTCAAACATAAAAGAAAAATATAGTATTTTGAAAAGTTCCAAATTGCTCTCATATCTCCAAAGTAATTATCAAAGAGGCATGTTGAATCCTAAAACAACCTATATCCAAGAAAGTAGTATGAATACAACCATCATTTCGAGGATAACTAAACAAAGTAACAAGAAGCAAGGATTGGGATACAAAATAAAGTATATATTTGTCTAGTTCCCATCCGTTGATTTTAAATAGAATGGAGATTCACAAAAACCAATCCACTCATTCATGCATTCAGGGTTCCATTTAATCATGCCAATTTAATTACACTCATTCCATTACATTCACTCCATTTTCTCAAACACTCAATGCTCCAACATTCCATTGATCATTGGATGTATCCAATACACAATCTACATCCTTCACTTGCATACATTTAGTGCCCCTACATAAATATTATCCCTCATACACTCAGCTTATTCCTCACTCATACACATTGTATCTATTAATTCACTTTTTACCTTGTGCATATATGTACATGATACTACAAATACCTTTTCCAATGCAATTTCACTCATTTCATTACATTCACTCCATTTTTTCAAACTCTCAACTCTCCAACATTACATTCATTAGATGTATCCAATACACAATCTACATCCTTCATATGGATACACTTAGTGACCCTACATAAATTTTATCCCTCATACATTCACCTTCTTCCTCAATCATACATATCGTATCTATGCATTCAACTTTTACGTCATGGATATACCTACACGAAACTACACTTACTTTTTCCAATGCAATTTCCGGCATGTATGTGTAACTAAAAGTATCTATAGAAGATGAACTATATGAATTTCAAGCTATAGGTATCTACATGAGATGAACCTACCAGAATGTGAATGTATAGTTATCTACATAAGATTAAACTACAATAATTTCAAGTTGTATGTATCTACAAAAGATGAAACTACAAGAATTCCAAGCTATACGTATCTATAGGAGATGAACCTACAGGAATGTGAAGCTAAAAGAATCTTTAGAAGATGAAACTATAGTAATTGCAAACTATAGGTATCTACAAGAGAGGAGGACTACAAAAATATCAATATATAGGTATATACATGATAAGATCACTACATGAATGTTAAGCTACATGCATCTACATGAGAGGACCACATCAAAACCTACAACAGTTAACACCTAGAAAAGATAACCACTAGTATAGAAGTGTGAAGCTACCATCATCTATAGGATAAAAATGTTACTATAGGAGAAGATCGTTACAGGATCTCATCCTATAGATCACTATAGGAAGATATTTATTTGACATCCACAACCAAATCAAGCACATGGGCCACCTACGAAAGAAAATCAAGCCTCATGGAAATGATCACAACATTCATAAAAGAAAGATGCAAGTCTTCACACATCGAAGTAAATTTCTTCCAAATTAGAAATTCCATCAAAATCAAGGTACATCACATCTACTTTTTCTTAAGAAATTATGATTTATATATGCATGAGATGTCATGGTAATCTACCTCTCAATCACCCTAACTTGACTCTATCACAACCCTAACTCATGTCAATGTGGTCATTGAGATCTAAGGTGTGTGTGCGGGGGGGGGAAGCAACTTAGTGTTTCCATGATGACTTCAACTATAAAAATATAAAATTTGGGGAGTTCATGTCAAGTCAATAATGCAATCATAGAAAGTATAAGACCATCGAGAAAACTCAAATTTGAATTATGTCAACATCATTAAAGGAAAAGGAGGAGATTTGAAATTTAAATCAATCTCAAGTTAAAACAAAATAAACATGAGTTTCCAAAGCTCGAAGCCTAAACCTTTGGGATGATTGTAGACAGTTTGAGTTTGTCAAAGATTTTAAGTATTGATAGAGCCAAATTTAACATCAAGAGAAGGTAAACAATGTAATTTTGAGTTTCCAAAACTCAAATCCTAGTACCCTAAGATGATTGATTCTATTAAAGAGTCTAAATATTTTCAGAACCCAAGTTATCATCAAGCTAAGATAAAAAGTATAATTGTCAAGAATCTAATTTTTGGTATACTGGAGAAATGTTGAATTGTTGAAAAATCTCAAGAAGCATAAAAAGGAAGACTTTGTAACACCCCAAGATTCTAAACCCTACATTTTAAATAATGTATTGTTACAATGTTGATAGGCCTGAGTGCCCAAAAAATTACTAAAGGGATAGTATGCCCAAGACATGTAATGTTTCGATCATTATTAATAATAAACACATTGTTTGTTTTTATATGAACAAGGCTAGGAGGTTCTTGATTTCCCCACGAAGTTACTTAAACTCGTCCTTGGTCTGATTGTGAGGTTTTTGGTGTTGGTTGGTTGTTGGGGTTTTTTGTGTTGGTTGTTGGTCATTGGTCGATGGGGTTCGACTAATGGATTTTTCACTGATTCCCTATACGCTCCCTCAATTCCCTCACACACTTTCATGCACCCCCTTACCCATTCATTCACTAATCCATCCTCACCCACATCTTGTCTTGGGAAAGGGAGCCGAACTACTGAAGAATTACCCACGATATAGTTGGTTGTAGTGGTATCTAGTGTGACCCAGTTGTGACCTGAGTCCCACCTGTCTGAGATGAGTTTTCCTATGCCCTATTTTTCTCACAATGACAAGTATTGAGAGTTCCAACATTGGATCCTGAATAAGGATAAGGACTGTCATTATCTCAGGTGGTGCAAGATGGGTAGAAGAGAGTTGGGTACTTGGATTCTTGTGGTTGCTAGGAAACCTATGAGGGATTGAGAGTTGACTAGTTTGGGAACCCAAGTACACTCTAAAACCATCCTTGTAGACTCATATCCCTAGCTCGGGGGTGACATTGTTGTTGAGATTTGAAGCAGTGGTGTCAATGGTTGGGTGGAACGTCCTTGGTATAAAACCAGTTGGTATCATCTTTATTAAATATAAGTGCTCTCTATTTTTTTATTATTTACATGCATATGAATGTATTTCCATTGTATATTTAATTATCATTTAATTGAATCCTTAGACTATGCATGCTTGTTGGATATTGTTGTGCATTTCGTTAAAGTCTTTTCCTTTATGCAACCTTAAATTTTAAAAAGGTATCGATAAGAGAAAGAAGTCCAAGGGAGGGCTTGAAGGTCGCATCCCCAAGCCTACAGGTGGCTGGGGGATGTTATAGAATGGTATTAGAGATTCTGGTTGAAACAACAACCGGTATGGGCCGAGTATTTTGGTCATAGCCTTAGGGTTGAGATCAAACTCTGACCATGGAGTTGAAAAGTGTAGGAGGAATGGCATTGCATAATATATGCAAGAGATAGAATGTCAGAGACCCATTGTAAGGGGTTCGAAGGATCGTGAATGTCCCTTCGAATTCAGGAGTGATCACCACCATAGGATCAGGAGAGATCTGGGATCATTGGATCAGAGGGAAGGTGAACAAGGGTCATCCGATGTAAATAAATAAAGGGTTAAGGTCTCAGCCATCGGATCCCATGGGACATAGATATAAACAGACAAGAGACATTGCCGAGAAGCAAGTTGCATGAGAGATGATTTCCCAAGGTTCTCTTGCAATCCAAACCATGGTTTCACCGAGTGTTTACGTGTCAACATCAGGATAATTGTGGGGATAAAAGTGGGTTACTCCTAACCATCAATGCATGCCCCCACACTTTAAAAGGCATGTAGTGATGTGATGTGTTAGGGCTCGAACATCGAAACTTTGTATAGCCGAAGTGGATATTGAACGTCGATCACCAAGAGGTATGTTTCAACAGATCAATAACTCTGAAGAAATCCATTTGAGAGGTTTGATGTTGATATTTGATACTCTCAAAGCCCAGAGAGCCGGAGTAAATCACAAGTGTCAGATCGACCGGGGTGAATCTGGGTCATTTGATCCAGAAGAGATGTGGTGCAAAGTCATGGACTCTGGGTAGAGGCTCGAAGTAAGCCTCAATCGTCAATCCATAGGAGGATATGTGTCAATTGATCGTGTGCTATGGGTGAAAGCACTTAGGGAAAGAGCAATCGAAGGATTTCAGTTGAGGTTTAAAATTCCCGAAGCTCAGAGAGGTGAAGTGAAACTTAGCCATCCAATCCAGGAGGACACATGGTGACAAATTGGTGAGTTAGGGAATTCAAAGTTTGGGAGAATTGGAAGTGTGCTAGTGTAGAAACTCTCGAAGTCCCAAAGCCTGAAGAGATAAAGTGGTTGAGCAGGATGATGTCACCAGGAGGTGATGTCAACCATAGAATTTCTGAAGTGATGTGGCTTGCAGACATCATTTGGGATGACGTGGACACATGGGATGTGCTCCACATATTAGTAAGTTTTGAGCATGAGGATGATTGAAATGTCAGTTAAAGCATGACACGTGTCACCCACTCAATTGGGCCATGTGTTTGCTTCTAGTATTTCTCCATGTGGCAATAGATCGTGTAGTCCAGAGACTAGGAACTCTAGTGGGGAAAGATGTCATAGGTTACATTGGGTTAAAAAATCCCGAAGGCCAGAGTACTCATTGACCATTGATTCCAGAAGATGCATTTCGACGGATCGTCGACTTTGGGTGAAAGCACTCTGATAGAAAGTGCAGGAGAAGAGTTTGAAACTTTCGAAGCTTGAAGAGACGAAGTGATTCACAACTGCTAATCTATGGGAGGAAACTCATCGATAGATCATGAACTCCAGGTAGATGTGTTCCATGAGGAGGCAAGTGAGGAAAGTTGAGGCTCCTGAAGCACGGAGTCCCGAAGTGGATCACAACCATTGATCATGAAAGAGGACGAGGACCATTGATACGATCTTGGCTGAAAGTCCAAAGTCCTGAAGCTCTGCACAAGAACTTTTTCAGCTAAGCACAGGTTCATGGTCATGGTAATATCAAGATTGAGAGCTGAGGGAAGGAGGGATAAGGGACGAATTGGTTTTTGTCAAGACATAAAAGTGATAAGGAAGGATTTAGTCACATTTTCTAGTCGTGGTCTTCTGGGAGGGTGGTTTGAAGGAAGCGACTATGCATAATGAAATTATGTGTTGGCCAAGGATAATAGGACACTGTTATTTTCGAAGAATGGGGATATGAGCTCCATGAACAAAAAAAAGAGAAAGAGACATGTAGCATGGTTTGGAAATTTTTTGTATCATATCCATAATTCTAACAAAATGGTGGCTTGCACATTTTGCAGAATTAAGGGCTTAATCATAGAAACTCACGATGTGTATTGAGGAAATGGAAGAAGGTGAGGGAGCCCTCGGTCATGATAAGGATGTCAAAGGACAGAATACCAAAGTTGGTAATGCAGAGACAGAGTCCAATGGATGCAAGGAAAAAGGAGAGTAAGAAGCGTTAATAGAGATGGTAAGAAGCCTAAAAATGGAAATGCAGAGCTACAAAGAAGAAAACGAGAGACTGATGAGAGAGAAAAAACAAATAAATTATTGAGTGTTTCAGAGATTAAATGAGTTGCAAAGACAAACGAAGAAAGGATCAAACTCAAGAAAATAGGAAGAAGGCAGGTGCCATGAAATAAGGGACGATCGTAGAAGAGCTGGTTATTCTAGAAGTGCTAGCAGAGCGCATGGACACCACTCACCTCCTTACTTAGAAGGAAATTTTTATTCATCAGAAGATCCCATAAGCAGTCTAGAGGTGTCTCTTGTCAGACACCAAAGAAGGAAACAAGAGGTAGATAGTTTGCAAGGAGAGCTGAGGAATCCCAAGCCACCTTCCTTAGATGGTGAAAAAGAAAGGGAAGATGATGTTGAAGCATGGTTTCTTGGGATCAAGAGATATTTTTATTTGCATAACTATTCATCCAACCTATAAACTAATATTTCCACCTACAATTTACATGGGAAAGTTGTAGTGTGGTGGGACCATCCGAAGCAAGTGGAGCATGTTAATGAAAGTAATATCACTTGGAAACAGTTCAAGAAGTACTTCCAGAAGGATTACCTCTCAGATAATTTCTATGAAAATAAAATGTAGGAGTTCTTTGAAATCATGTTGGGAAGCATGACTATGGTAGAGTACGAGAAGAATTTCTTGGGATTGTTAATGTATGTCAGGTTCATTGGTGATGAGAAAGTGAAAATACAGATATTTTTAAGTGGATTTCCAGCCTTTTATAAAGACAAGATCAAGTATTATGAACCCGAGACCTTGACTAAGGCCATCATGAAGGATAAATACCTATATGAGCAAGGCGAGGGAAGAGAATCTCTACAAAAATATTGGAAGGACAAGAAAAATATGAAGTCTGATTAGAGGAGGAAAGGATTCAAACCTCCCTTCAATAGGAATGAGCCTAATATAAATCATCAAGATCGGTATGCTAAGGGAGAATTCATGAAGTAAGATTCCTTGGGAAAAAGGGGAAGACCACCAATCCAATGTTGGGGATGCAAGGAAGATCACCTGTACAAGGATTTCCCACATAGAAAAGACATAGTGAAGACTATGCACAACATCCAAGAGGCTACAACAGTTGAAGATATGGGAAAAATCTACGTAGATTTAAATGATAGACAAGCAGAGTATGATTCCAATATGATCGAGGTGGAAGGTAACATCATAAATCAACCTGCTTCTATTTTGATTGATTCAAGAGAAATTCATTGCTACATTGATCCTAAGATAGTGGATATATTACATTTGGATAAAAGTAAACTTGGAAAATTAGTTTTGGTTCAGTTAGCAATTGGAACCAAAAGAAGAATCCATGATATGGTAAGAAGTTGTTCCATAATTCCTAATGGCGTAAATACTAGTATTGATATAAATATACTACCATTGGGGTCTTATGATATTTTAATTGGAATGGATTGGTTGGACACACATCATGATGTCCTAGATTTTCATAACAATACATTTACAAGTCTTGATGGAAATGGAAAATCGAGCACTCTAAAAGGGGTTCCAAGGCCCATCTCTATAAGGGATATTTCAGCCTTAGAGATAAAAAGATGTTTTAGGAAAGGGTGTCAAATGTATGCAACTCATGTGGAAGAGGTAGATAATACAAAGGGGCCAAGCCTCAAATATTTATTGGTACTACCGGAATTTGAAGATGTATTTGAGGAAATACTTGGACTGCCACCAAGAAGGGAGATAGATTTCTCAGTTGATTTAGTGCCAGGAGCTCCCCAGTTTCAAAAACACCTTACAAAATGAGCACACCAGAGTTAAAAGAATTACAAATGAAGTTGGAGGAATTTTTGAAGAAAGGGTACATAAGTCCAAGTGTTTCACCTTGGGGAGCACCAATACTTTTTGTCAAATCAAGGATGGAACCTTGAGGTTGTGTATTGACTTTTGATAGCTGAAAAAATACATTATAAAAAACAAGTATCCTCTACCCCGAATTGATGACCTCTTTGATCAAATAAGAGGAGAAAAGATATTTTCAAAAATTGACCTGAGGGCAAGATACCATCAGGTAAGAATCAAGGAAGAAAACATTCATAAGACATCCTTTAGGACTAGGTATGGGAATTATGAATTTGTAGTGGTGCCATTTGGACTGACCAATGCACCAGTTGTATTCATGTGCTTAATGAATGGCATGTTCAGAAATTATTTGGATAAGTTTGTCATAGTGTTCCTGGATGACATACTTATCTATTCTAAGTATGAAGAGAAGAATGAACATCACTTAAGAATAGTATTGCAAGTACTGCGAGAACATCAATTGTATTCCAAGTTGAGTAAGTGTTATTTCTATCAAAAGAAGATCCATTACTCGGGACACATTATTTCAGAGCAGAGCATAGCAGTATATCCAAAGAAGATCGAATCCATTAGAGGATGGCCACCACCCAGAAATATGTTAGATGTTAGATCTTGTATGGGATTAGCTGGCTACTACAAAAGGTTCATAGTAGGGTTCTCTAAGATTGCTCGTCCCATCACTTCTTTGCAAAAGAAGGGAACTAAATTTTAATGGACACTCAAGTGTGAAAATAATTTAATCTATTGAAGGAATTACTTACTACTACAACTATGCTAAATATTGTTGACCCAAATGAAAGTTTTTTGGTGTGTACAAACACATGTAAGGAATGAATTGGGGGAGTCCTCACACAAAATGGACATGTCATTGGATATGAGTCCATAAATATTAAGGAACATGAGAGGAACTATGCCACGCATGACTTGGAGCTTGCTACTATTGTTCATTCCTTGAGGATGTGGAGGCATTATCTCATGGGGAAGAAATTTGAATTAAGGACAGACCACATTGCACTAAATTATCTTTTTGAACAGCTGACCTTGAGTGTTAGGCAAACAAGATGGCTGGAATTTTTAAGTGAATATGACTTCGATATCAAGCATATAAAGGGAAAGGAGAATAAAGTTGTTGATGTGCTTAGTAGAAGAGTCCATATCATGCATGCTACTGCTATCAGTATGCATCAATCAGACTTGAAGAGCATAATTTTAGATGGTCGTGTCATAGACCAACATTACCTACAGGTAAAGGAAAACTTAGAGAAAGGAGATGTACAACAAAAAATAAAGGAGTATGAGATAAATGAAGACAAATTACTCAAACATAAAAATATAATCTATGTTCAGAGTTCCGAAGAACTGAGGAATTTGGTACTGAAGGAAATGCATGATGTTTCTTATTCTGGACATCTTGGTTACCAGAAAACAATTACAGCAGTAAGAATCCAATTCTTTTGTCTGGGAATGATGAAGGATGTTGTTGATTACATCGCTCGATGTATGGAATTTCATAAGGTGAAGGTTGAGCATAGGCACCCAATGGGTGTGTTGCATCCATTGTCAATCCTAGAGAAGAAATGGGAACTGATTACCATGGATTTCATCATAGGATTACCCAGAACGAATAATAAACATGATTCAATAATGGTGGTTGTTGAAAAATTAACAAAGGCTTCTCATTTTCTGCCTGTGAAGACAATGCATACAATGGTTAATATTGCATAAATTTTCATGAAGGAAATTTTTAGGTTGTATGGGATACCTAGGACAATTGTCTCGAATGGATATACAAAGTTTACCTCCAATTTATGGAGGGGATTTTTTAAAGGATTTGGCACAAATCTAAAATTTAACACAACATATCATCCTTGGATAGATGGGAAAACAGAGAGAGTCAATTGAATAATTGAAGACATGATGAGAATGTATGTGATGGATAAGCCATCTAAGTGGGAAGATTACTTACACTAGGTTGAGTTTGCATATAATAATGGGTATCAAGCTCCATTGAAAATGATCCCATTTGAAGCCTTGTATGGTAGGAAATTTGATACTCCAATAAGCTAGGACAACCCAAGAGATAGATCGGTACTTGGGTTGGAGTTTCTCAAGGACATGGAGGACCAGGTGGTCAAGATAGCAGAATTTAAAGGCAGCTCAGGATAGACAGAAATTTTATGTAGACAAGAACATGAAAGTTAGAGAATTTGAAGTAGGGGAGCATGTACTTTTGAAAGTGAAGCCCAAGAAAATCTCTTTGAAATTGGGTAGTTGTACAAAGCTGGCAGCTATATTCTATGGTCGATTTGAAATATTGGACAGAATAAGGTCAGTTGCATAGATGCTTGCATTTCCTGTTTCCATGAATGTGCATAATGTTTTTCATGTCTATTTACTAAAGAAATATGTACATGATCTTAACCATGTTATTGATTGGCGTCTGATTCAAGTAGAGACAAACGAAGATTTTCAGGTTCAGTTAGTGTGGGTATTGGACAAAAAAGTCAAAATGCTCTGGAGTTGAGTTATAAAGATGGTAAAAGTTTAGTGGACTTACTACGGTCGTCAATATTCTACCTTGGAGCATGAATATGCCATGCGCATAGAGTACTCATAGATTTTTGAATAAATTTGAGATTTTGATCTCTATTTTGTATATGCATTAAGGATAATGGAAAGATAAGATAGAGGGGATGTAACACCTCAGTATTATGAATACCCCATTTTAAATAATGTATTGTTACAATGTTGAGAGGCATAAGTTCCCAAACAATTATTAAAGGGACATTATTCCCAATACATGTAATGTTTTGATCTTTATTGATAATAAACACATCGTTGGTTTCTAGGCAGACAAGGACTAGATTTATAGGGGGCTATGATTCCACAAGAGAGGGGGCTTGAGGGGATAAGTGTTTATTCATATGTTAATCACCCTTTTTATAAGGGAGGGAACCAGTTACGTGATCTTCTTGGGGAAGTCCAAGAGGTTCTTGATTTCCCCATGAAGTTACTTAAACCCATCTCTGGTCTGATTGTGGTGTTTTTGGTGTTGGTTGGTTGTTGGGGTTTTTGGTGTTGGTTGTTGGTAGTTGGTCGATGGGGTTTGACTGATGGATTTTTCACTAATTCCATGTATGTTCCCTCATTTCCCTCATGCACTTTCATGCACCCCCTTACCCTTTTGTTCACTTATCCATTCTCATATGCATCTTGGCTTGGGAAATGGAGAGGATCTGCTGAAGAATTAGCCATGATATAGTTGGCTATAGTGGTCACTGGTGTGACCCAGCTATGATCTAAGGCTTGCATGTCTGATATGTGTTGGCTTGTGCCCTGTTTTTTTCACAACGATGAGTCCTGAAAGTTCCATCATTGAGATTATGTACCAGTTGCGTTGGATCCCAAATAAGGAGAAGGACTACCTGAGGGACTGCATGGTAGAGAAGGGTGGAGGTTCGTTCTCTCAGGTGGTGCAAGCTGGGTAGAAGAGAAATGGGTACTTGGATTTTTGTGGGTGTTGGGAAACCTATGAGAGATTGAGAGATAACTTGTTTGGGAACCCAAGTACACTCTAGAACCGTCCTTGTGGACTCATAGCCCTGGATCGGGGGTGACAATGTTGTTGATATTTGGAGCAGTGGTGTCTATGGTTGGGTGGAACGTCCTTGGTCTACAACCAGTTGGTGTCATATTTCTTAAAGATAAGTTATCTCTATTGTGTTATTATTTACATGCATATAAATGTATTTCCATTTTATATTTAATTATCGTTTAATTGGATCTTTAGACTATGAATGTTTGTTGGATATTGTTGTGCATGTCATTAAAGTCTTTTCTTTTATGCAACCTTAATTTTTAAAAAGCTATCGATAAGATAAAGAATTCCAAGGGAAAGCTTGAAGGTAGAATCTCCTGGCCTGTGGGTGGCTAGGGGATGTTACAAACTTGCATGGAGAAATTTAAAATAAAAAAAAAACCATGGAAAATCACAATACCACAATTGAGGATAGAGGAATGAGTTAATATCAGAGATAGAATAACAATAGTCAAGAGATTCTTTCTTATATTATCAAATGAATAAGTAGAGTGGGGTAGACCTCGAGTAAAAAGGCAACATCTAGCAAAGAAGATTAATCAAATACTAAGATGCTAGCTAGCTTTAATAGAATGGAACCTGCAAACCCTTCTAAATTGTATTCCAATACTAAAGTGAATGACACATTCAAAAAATATAATTGGTTGGAATACTTCAATAGGAATCAAGGGTTTGATGATGGAATTTCCCTTGAATTTGCACATAATTTCCAAAACTTGGAGGAAAAATAATACATGACCATAGTTAAAGGCTTACAAATCCAAATCAATGAACCTATGTTGGTGATATTTACAATACTCCCTATGGGATTTCCACGGGAAAATAAGGAAACGAAACTAGCCTTATATGCAAAAAGGATCTTCCTTGGGTCCTATGAAACAATGGAAGAGAACAAGAATGGTTTTAAGAGAGAGATTTTCCCCTCATCGAGAGATGAGGTGGTCTTGCACATAATGAAATACATAACTTGTGACGAAAGGAATAACATGGTATATTCATTTCACTTCAAATCGTTACATCATAGAAGACATTTTCTATCAACATACCTGAAAAGAACTTGAGCATTCCCTATGATTTTTTACAGTCTCTAAGAGAAATGAGTTCTAAAGTGTAGGTAGGAAATATGGATGCATTATCGCATCATGGGATTATCCAGCTAATTGTACATGATACATTGTATGGACAAAGTTAAAAAATCATCTAGGATATGTTATTAACCATTAGAAAAGAATAATTATTGTCCCTGCAAGATAATCTAAACCAAGAGGTATCCCAATAGAATCTATGAAGAATACAAATATTGAAAGAAAGGCATGTATGATAAAAAGAGGAGAACACACAATAAGAAAAACATAAAGGAGGAAGAAAAATAAGTGTCTACTAGAAAACAAGAGAATGAAAGGGATGTTGCCACTAGTTTGATCCATATGGGAACAACATATAGAAGTCATGTCAAAATTACTATAGGCAACCCATAGGGAGGGAAACAAATTAGAGCCAAAAGGGAAAGGAATATGCCCCAAGTAACAAATAAGTTGTCTATTATTTAACACACACCTACCATAGACATTGAGGAGGACATACCTTCCATCCCAACAAAGGATTTGGGAGAATCCCATGCAGAACTCATGCTAAGAAGAATAATCCTAGAATAAAGGACCCCATTGTCCAATTAGAAGAAGCCAGGGAAAAATCCGTAAGGTGGAAGATAGTGGAAAAAGGAAAAAGGAAGTTATAAATTAAAACTATGGTAAACTCCAACCACAACTGGGAAGTATACTGTGGACTTATAGAAAAATTTATAAATCTTTAAAATGTAACATTTGGAGGATAGGAAACAACTAGAGAATGAGAACGAGGATTTAAAAACAACATTGGAAAAAAAAAGAAGCGAGGTTGAATATAAAGTGGAGAAAATTGAGGAACTATAAGAAATTCCCCATAAGACCATTGAATTGGAAAAGGACATGCTCTCTTGAAGGGCTCTTGCAAGAACATACACCTTTTTTTTCAAAGAGCAAAGGCTCAAGCATCAACTGGGACACATTTCCAAGAGCCTCCCTCATGAGTTGGACACTAAAAAAGAGTTCACATAGGCATATAAATGATGCAATGAAGAAGATAAAAACAATATCTATGAGTTCTATCCCCACAATTTTGTGATTCCTCACCCTTGCAAATGGTCCCCTAATCCCTATGTGGGGATAACAAAATTAGGGCATTTTTATACTAGGTAAACATTGAGGAGAAAAGGGTTGTCGAGGCATAGAGATACAAGAATAAATATTTGAATAACACCCTTTGGGTGATGTCTAAAACCACTAATCCTAAAGAAATACTCAAAAACCATGCAAGGTTGAATTATAACATAGATTTAGTGAACATGATTGAGGAGAAGTTGAAGGGGGGAATTACACATTGTGAAGTCATGTTGAAGAACTCAAAATATAAATCAGTGAAGCTTTTCCAAAAAAAGTAGGAGGAGATTCCACTTACCTTTAGAAATATGGAGCCTCACTTTCCATCTAATTTAAAAGTTTATTTCTTCAAGGTTGGCCTATACATTGATACCCTCAAGATAATGAATCATATTTGGATAGGAATTACATTCAAATATCCATTACTCCATCAATCCATTCCATCGTGGTATTATATGATGGATATGGATGGAGAAGAAGAGAAAAATAGATGGGGTGACATAGAGCTAAGGGTATGATACATAGAAGGGATGGAGTTACCCAAATTGTAGCTTATGAAATCAAGTAGATAACACACAAGGATCAATAATCAGAGTAGGAGGATTGAGCAAGGAAAGGATCAAATTTTGAGGGACTATTTTCTTTCACATGGGCATGCAAAACCTCTAGCTAGGGGGTAATGATGGGCCTCAACAACTAGACATTCATATGAAACATTTGTGTATTTTAATGATCAATTGAGGTTATTGCAACATTTCCTTGTCATTCTACGCTTAATTTGATTAATTACTAAGTATGAATGCGATGAGCATTGGTATTGAATAATTTTGATGATTTATTCATATATTTCATGTGAGGATTAATGTGATCTAAAATATATAAGTGTAGGAAATCGATTCAACAATACAAGATTTATCCTCTTCGTTTATGACTCAATATATACCTAGTGTCTACTAAGAATTTCAAGGGATATTTTCCCTCTTGGAACACACTAGTTGAAGTTGAAAAAAAATGGGTTGAGACACTACTAAACAATACAACCACATTACCATCACATAAACCCCAATTGATTATATGGCTTACAAAGCGTCACCTCTATTATTTATTTTTGTTTTCCTTTACTATTCGGATCTAAATTGGCTGTCATTAGCGTCGAATTTAGCACCATCTAGTGGACAAAAAAAAATCAACTTGGGGTGCTAAATCCAGCGCTAATGGCGCCCAATTTAGAACCAAATAGTAAAGGAAAATGAAAATAATAGAGCCCATGCACCCAAAATGAAAAATGAAAATAATAGAGTTTGTGCACCCAAAAGAAATCTTTTGTGCATTCATGATACTCCATTCATGATTTTAGATCCATTGCACACCAAAAATCAAGGGTTTGTGCATTCTTGAATCTCATACCCAAAACAAACACCTTGAGAAAAGGTATGGGCAAGCGTGGGAAGATCCTCACCCATAAAGACAGAGGTAGTTGATTGACGCAAAGGAACGGTAAGAAAGTCCATTGATGATATATATCCACCCATAGATGATGAACAATAAGGAACAATAAGAAATCACCACCCTCAAATTATCTATATCCAATTGATCTTGTTGACCCATAACAAATTAAGCGATCTATAATGCCACTAGATTTTTACCCGTAACCAATTGAGTGATCTTTAATCCCACTAGATGTTTCAATACATACAGAGAAAAGAGAGGGATTTTCTATGGTCTTGAGGAAAACAATTCTCCCTAGTACGTAAAAAAATGTCAAGCAGTAGAGGGAAATGAGCAAAGGGATCTAATTCTTTCCATAATGAGCTATTTCATACTCAATTTATAGATTTTTTCATGTTTCTATTGCTCGTTTGAATTTTATTTTTTTTATTTTTTATTTCAAAATTATAAAAGAAGAAATTTCCTCTATATATATAGGGTTTATTGTTTTTATTTTTAAATTTAAAATAATAAATTTATCATACATGTATAAGGACATGACCCATAGAAACTAAAAGAGGCAATGGATTTTATATTGGGGGTAGAAGCAATGAAGAAACTAGAAGGTATGGACTTGTCCATGCTTGAAAAATATGTGGAAGCATGATCTACTAAAGGAACTGGAACAATCCAACCAAACCAACCCTCTGAAATGGAATCGATTGGTTCCCCATCAATTCTTGGATCGTGCAAAAGATCAAGGATAAATTCAATCTCAATAACCTCTAAGAATTTGGAACGGGGATTACAGAAGTCCAATGTACCAACCACTCTTGTGTCACATATTTCTTCCACCACCAATACATGTTATGCATCTTGCATTGGTACATACGAAACCAAGGTAGAATATGATGTTGTTTCCAGGAATATCAGAATGATAGATGATGGGAAAGTGTTCATGCATAGGTTGGAGGAATCATGCCTTCAACGCTTCAAAGAGAATATACATCTTCCATTATTTTACATACCCTTGCACCTTCAAAAAGAAGTCATCATTGACATGGATGCTGAATTTGGGATAGATTGGTCAGTAAAGAAGATAAAAAAACAAATGACTCAAAATTGCAAGAGATTTCGTTGCAACCAAACAAAAAAATATAAAAGAAACTCCTATCGAGCTAAGGAACAAAAGAAGGACACTTGATGTAAGTGTGAAAGTATGGAAAGAGCTCATGAAATCATATGATAGAGTGGATGCACAGAGGAAGTTCAGTGAGGAGAGAATACAGGTATTTGAATTTTCGACACTAGATTATTTTAAATTCATTAAATGTTTTTTATGTTTTACTCATGCATAATGTAAATTGAATTAGTGTATGTTTCAGGACAAGGCCTCGAAGGCCAGGTTTGCCAAATTTCATGCCATACATCATAGTGGCCAAACAAGAATATAAGCCTCAATATATGAGTTTTGTAAGTCCTGGGAATATCTAAAATGATATTTTTTTTAAAAATTGTACAAAAAAATAAATGATTTCATATTGATTACTTTAACTAGTCCATATGCCATGTTTTGACAAGAGCAACAATATGTCCATTATCCATCAAAATACGAATTTCAGATGATATAGGAAAAAAAGTGGTATGATTTTGTTATGTGGATGGATAATGAGGTATCATTAGTTGACTTTCAATAACTTAGTTTGATATTGTTATGTTAATATGTCAATTTGAATTTCTTGTGTTGAGTTGTTTATTTATGTGTAGCTTGAGTAAGAAGGCTCTAGTGAAACTATACAAAATTATTTGGCCCCTTTTCTCTCCTCTTATAGAGTCTTAGAATAATGGTATAGTCAAATAAATTAAATGTTTGTATTGATCCTTGTTTCCCTTCATGAGTATATTGCTCCTAATGGGGTTGAATTCACTTCATAATAACAAGGACTAGAGTCCTCTAACTCAAATCCCCTATCATATTCTCAAATTCATCCTTCTTATTTTTTGGTGGGGTAAAGATAAATTTTATCTCTCCATTTTAAGAAAATGGTGTATTTTGGAGTGGATCTCATCCATATTCCTTTAGGTATTTTATCAATAATTTGTAGCTCAGATGGGCCTTGTTCATATTTTCCCATATCTTTGATGTCCTTGAAACCCATGGTTTGGATCATTGGAAATACTTGTTGTTATGTTTAGATTTATCATGTCTTAAAAAAATCATATTCATGCTCATCATTATCATGTACCTCATCATGATTTTAACCCCATTCTCCTCATCTAAAAGGAGGAATGCTTCCAACTACACCATGCCTTGGATCGATGAAACACCCATTATGTTGGACTCCTAACACCAGATTCCAACTAGGGTGGGGGGCTGTCATGTGATTATGTTTCCCCAAAAAGTGTTTGTTAGAGGATCTCTAGAACTAGGGTTTAGCTCACGGAGGCATAATGAAAATCCGACAAAAGGGGTCAACATTCAAATCCCATGTGTTGAGTGATTGTGGGAATCATTTTCGTGTGTTCGTTGGTCATGCACACTTTCCAGAGATTATGGAACTCATTTATGTCACCCGATTGTGATTTTGTGACCCTGTATCAAATTGTCATTGTGTCTCTAAATGGCTTTAGGAGGCGATTTGCGACTCGCCATAGCACCCAAACTGTGCATTAGATCGATGAAACACCAGTTCTATTGGACTCCTGGCACCATATTCTAGCTATGAGTACCCCTCTCCTATGATTTTGTCACCCATAAAATTTATTGTTAGAGGATCTACAAAACTAGAGTTTAGCTTAGTGAGGCACAATGAAAATCTAACATAGGGGGTCAACCTTCAAATCCCATGTGTCGAATGATTGTGGGAATCATGGTCATGTCATCATTAGTCATACACACCTTCCATAACTTACAAAACTCAGTTACGTCGCTTGGTTGTGATTTTTTGCCCCTCGACCAAATTGTCATTATGTCCCTGAATGGATTCATTAAGTGAGTTTCAACTCCCCATAGCAACCAAATAGTGAATCAGATTGACAAAAAACTAGTTATGTTGGGCTACCAACACCGGATTCCAGCTAGGGGGACCCCTCTCCTATGATTTTTTCGCCCAAAAAAGTGTTTGTTAAAGGATCTCTGGAAATAGTGTTTAGCTTAGTGAGGAACAATGAAAATACAACACAGGGGGTCAACCTTCAAATCCCCTATATCAGGTGATTGTGGGAAGCCTAGTTGTGTGGGAGTTGGTCATACACACCTTCCATAGATTATGAAACTCACTTACGTCACCCGATTGTGATTTTTTTCCCCTGGACCAAATTGTCATTGTGTCCCTGGATGGATTCAGGAGGCGAGTTGAAAATCGCCATATCACCCAAATCATGCCTCAGATCGATGAAACGCTAGTTATGTTGGAATGCTTGCATCATATTACAGCTAGGGGGACCCCTATCCTATGATTGTGTCTCCCAAAAAAGTGTTTGTTAGAGGATCTTTGAAACTAGGGTTTATCTCAGTGAGGCACAATCCAAATCCGACACAAGTGGTCAACTTTTAAATCCCATGTGTCAGGCAATTTTTGGAACCATGTTCATGTGGGAGTTGGTCATACACACCTTCCAAAGGTTATGAAACTCTGTAACAGGAATCAAGCACACACAAAAACCAAGATAAATTGAATAAGGTTATCTGTCTTTATTCAATCAATGAAATAAGAGAGCAAATAGCTTTCTTATATAGGTTACAATCAAGTAGAGTCAAACCACTTTATGAATGTGAGATAAAGTGAAAATATAACCTAAAACAAAATATCTTACCTAAAATAAAATAAATTAACCTAAAGTCACTTTGACTTTATTAATGCCTAAGTCTAATTTCTAATTGATCATTATAAACTAATATTTCATTTAACACCCTCCCTTAATGGTCAATCTACTCACGACACCAAGTTTCTTTCAAAATTTTACATGCTTTTCGGGACCCAAAGACTTGGTGAAAATGTTTGTAGTTTGATCCTCTATAGGACAATACTGCAACTAAATAGTTCCATCTTCTACAAGTTGTTTGATGAAGTGACAATGTGTATCAACATGTTTGGTATTCTCATGGAAGACTGGATTCTTGTCAAGTTTCATTACCCCTTGATTGTCACAGAACAAGGGTGTAGGCTCTCTTAGTTGCATCTGCATATCTAATAACATCCTCCTGAGCCAAACTTCCTCGCATGCACTTTTCAATGCTCCTCGATACTCTGCTTCTTTCGATGAAAGGGTGACATCATGTTGTTTCTTGATGGTCCATGTGACTACACCCGTGCCAAGGCTGAAGACATATCCAAAGGTGGATTTTCTATCATCAACAGAACCTACCCAATCTAAATTTGTATACCCACACAACCTTGGGTATTTTCTCCTATTGTATAGAATACCAAAGTAAAGTGTCCCTTTCACATATCTCAACACTCGCTTCGTTGTTGTCCAATGCTCTACTTTCGGTGTTGTCATAAATCTAGAAATGAAGCTTATAATGAAACTCAGATTAGGTCTAGTGACTATAAGATATATCGAGCTACCCACTAGCTATCTGTATAGTGACTCACTGACTGACATTGATTCAGTCTTGGCTAAATGTTTCAACCCTTTCTCCATAGGTGTAGAGGAGATTTTGCAATCCTCCATCTTGAACTTATCCAACAAACTACTGGCATGCTTTGCTTGTGAGACAAAAATGCTTCTCATTGTTTGCCAAACATCTACACCCAGAAAATAGTGTAGGAGGCCTAGATATGTCATGTCAAAATCTCTGCTCATGTTGGATTTGATCCATGTAATTGCATCTTCCTCAATACCTGTAATAATGATATCATCCACATAAACAACTAAGAGAATGATCTCATTACCAACTCTTTTGACATAAAAGTTGGAATCAGAAGGACTCCATTGGAACCCTTGTTGAACCAAATACTTGTCAATCTTGATGTACCATGTCCTTGGTGTCTTTTTCATACCATATAGAGCCTTCTTTAGTCTGCAAACTAGATGCTCCTCCCCTGTAACCTGAAACCCCTGAAACCCCTCTGGTTGGCACATGTATACCACTTCCTTCAAATCTCCATTGAGGAAGGCACTTTTCATGTCCATCTAGTGGACCTTCCAACCTTGTTGTGTTGCCATGGCTAGAACAAGATGAATAGTGCTCATCTTCATTGTAAGAGCAAAAGTCTCCTCATAGTCAATGCCTTCTCACTGAGAAAATGATTTCACAACTAACCGTAATTTGTACTTGTCAAGTGTACCATCTACCATGTACTTGACCTTGTACACCCATTTGCATCCAATGGGTTTCTTCCCTAATGGAAGAGCTGTGAGATCCTAAGTCTGATTTTTCATCAAAATTTCATGTTCGGCCTCCATGGACTTTTCCCATTCAAGTATTCCTTTTGCTTCCTTGAATACCTCAGGCTCATAGATCTCCTGAATATTGGCCATAAGAGAAAAGCGGACTATGCCAGTCTATTGTTTACTCTTACCTCATGATGATCTTTCCTCAATCATCTCTCCTATTCGAACATCTCCAATGGTGTTGTGCCACCACTTGGGTCTTTTGGAATCCATAGCTGCCAAGTCAGTATTTCCACCATGAATTGGGATTCCTACTTTAGAATGTCCTGATCTGACTGACCTAGGAGACTCATCTTATTTTGAATCCTCATCATCATGCTCAGAATATTTCCCCCCTTCAGGTGGAGTTATCGAAAGCTTGACACATGAATCTTCAATGAGTTTTGGCTACTCAGTAACTCTGAATGCGGGAGGAGTATGGAAGGGTCCAACCTCCTCATCAAAAAAAACATCTCTGCCAAAGCTCACCTTCTCAGTGTCAACATAAACTAATATGTAAGCTTTATGGGTGTCATTGTACCCTGCAAGCACAATCTTCTTACTCTTCGGATCTAACTTGGTTTGTTTTGTAGTTGGAATCCAAGTGAAAGAAGTAGAACCAAAGACCTTCAAGTGACTTACTTTGGGCTTTCTTCTAGACCATGCTTCCTCTAGAGTGTTCTTCTTTGCCACCATCATGGGAGATCTATTCAGCAAGTACACTGTTGTCAACATTGCCTCTACCCAAAACCTCTTAGGAACACACCTATTTTGCAACATACATCTGGACATCTCTGTGATAGTGAGGTTTTGCCTTTCAACCACCCCATTCTGTTGTGGAGTATGTTGAAATAATGTAACTGCGAAGAGAATTCTTATTATTTTATTATTGGATTAAATCCCCAATGTGGATTAATCATGTCATTATTATTATTCTTATTGGATTAATCCCCATTGAGGATTAATCATGTCGATAATTGTATAAGGACCAAATCCCCTTTTGCGGATTGGTCATCAGACAATTACAAAGTGCAGAATAAGAAGTTGGCCCTAGCAGTTATTATGGAAGAACCAGATTTAATTAAAGGTGGGTTTACCCACCCAAAGTGAGAGGTTGGCCCTGCCAGTTGTGACCTTTCACATGTGCCAGTCTTGTATAAATAAGAGGCTAGTGCCTCACTTCAAACATACAACTCACTTGCTCATTCTCTTATGAGGCAAGCTGGAATTACCAGTTGGAGAGAGGAGAAGAAGGGTGGTGCATCTCTTGGGGAGGACTTTCTATATTGGTTTGAGTTATCTCTTGAACATTGTATAAGATATTTATGATAAGGAAGTTTTTGTTGGGTTTTCTTCCCCTAGAGGGTTTCCCAGGA
>JZKD02S0255941.1:1155848-1172366 GCA_000966675.3 Picea glauca | reverse complement strand
ATGAAATGAAAAGAACTATACTAATGGCATAAACATTAACATAGTATAGGGTGTGGTGTATTGTCTCTTGATCCCATGTTTAGCACAAAAATTATTGAATTCTTTGGAGCAGAATTATCCACCATTATCAAATCTAAGAGAGGTAATATGACAACCTGACTCATTATCGACTAATGCTTTAAAGTTTTGAAATTATTTATACACGTTAGACTTCAACTTCAAAAAATACACCCACATTTTCCTACTGAAATCATCAACAAACAGAAGGAAATACCTAGCACTGGTGATTGATGCCATGTTCATTGGTCCACATACGTCTGCATGAACTAATTGAATGACCCTCTACACTCTCCAAGCTTGTCATTCATCAAATGGTGCTCAATGTTTCTTACCTACCTGAAAATATCCACAAACTCCCTGAATCTTCTGTTGAATGTCTAGAAGTCCATCTACCAGTTTCTTTCGTGCCAACTAAGAGAGGTAGTTAAAATTGAGGTGTCCATACCTCTGATTCCATAGTGCACATATGTTTGATGCACTCTTCACTGCTAGTGCATGCTCTCTACCCTGCCTAATATCCACCAATCTGAACAGACCATGGTCATCCACACCAAGATCAACGATCTTCTTGGTATTCTTTTCAATGATATAACACTTGTGATTGTTAAAGTTGACATCCAAGTGAGGAGAGTGCCTCATAATCTGACTAACTGAGAGCAGATTAAGCTCCATACCTGGCACATAGTGGATGTTGAGAAACATAATCATCTTTCCTCCGAAGGAAATCTAAACATTCCCCTTTCCGACTATATTATACTCCTCGCCTCCACCGAAGATCACCAAGTCTTTGGATGGACTAGGTGTAAACTCTGTGAACCAATCTTTCTGATTGGTGAAATTCCTGGATGTGCCTGAATCAACAAACCAAGCAGATGACTTGGAATGATCTGCTTGTGTATAGGCCATAAAGGCATATAAGGTTGCCTCGTTCTCCTCCGTGTGCTCTGCGACATGGGCCTTCTCCTGAGACCCTTCATGGTTGTGCTTCTGATCTGCCAACCACTTTCCGCAGTGCTTATTAATATGTTTAGTCTTGCTATAGTAATGACAAGTGATGGTCTTCATGATTTTTTTGGCATCCTCATCATTACCTGGACCAGGTTTCTTTGTCCATTTGCCTTTGCCTTTAGCTTTGGCTACAAAGTCCTACTCTAAACCCTCTGTCTCACTGCTGCTCCCAAATTGCTTCTTCCACCTATCCTGCTGCAAGAGCTTATTGGATAGCTCTCTAAACTTCAGGTTAACATCTATAGCTGTGATGTTCAAGGTCTCAATGAAGTGCTTGTAGGACCCTAGCAAGCTATTCAACGTGATCACCACCATGTCCTCTTCTACCAGCTTCCGACCAATGGCCTCCAACTGCTCCGAGATGTCCTTGATCTTGATTAAGTGTTGTTGGAGAGAAGCACCATCACTCATATTGATCGAGAACAACATATTATTTAAAAAGAATGCTTGACCCTTATCTGAAATCTCATGGGTCTCTTTCAACTGTTTCCAGATCGCTGCAGCAGTCTTCCCATTCTAAAGCTCAGGTAACATCTCATCTGTCACGGACAATTTGATCAACATCACAGCCTCTTTGTCTTGGCCATCAAACTTGTCCTGGCCTTTACCTACAACTGTGGGATGAAGACTTGTGCCTAGAACAACATCTGACAGGCACCGGTATGCAAAAATGGCCAACATACATTGCTTCCAGGTATCGTAGTTCTTCCCAGATAACTTTTGTTTACCTTACAACATGATGTTGGTCAATGTAGCCATAGATGATCATAAAATACTGAACTTAGCAGATAAATAATGGAAAAATACCTGCAATCTACCCTCAGATAGCTCCAAATAAACCAATTTCTCCTCAAATATGCTAACTCAAGAAATTAGCAGTAAAAAAAAACACCAGATCTTCGAAGTTGAGCACCAATATGGGTAAGAATAGACCAATCTAGCTTTTAAAACCGAAAAATCAAATGAGCCTGGCTCTAGCTGATTCGAAACCCTTTCGGCTCCTTGAGTGTGCTACGTTGGCGATCCCTAGGTCTTCACGCGCTCCCAGACTCCATGGCCCTAACCTCTCTCTAATACCATGTAATGGAAATTGAGCACACAAAAAAACCAATATAACTTGAAGAAGTTTATCTGTCTTTATTCAATCAATGAAATAAGAGAGCAAATAGCTTTCTTATATAGGTTACAATCAAGTAGAGTCAAACCACTTTATGAATGTGGGATAAAGTGAAAATATAACCTAAAAGAAAATATCATACCTAAAAGAAAATAAATTAACCTAAAGTCACTTTGAATTTATTAATGCCTAAGTCTATTTTCTAATTGACCATTATAAACTAATATTTAATTTAACAAACTCAGTTACGTCGCCCTGTTGTGATTTTGTGCCCATGGACGAAATTGTCATTATGTCCTTGAATGGCTTCAAGGGGCAAGTTTAAACTCACCATAGCACCCAAACCATGCCTCATATCGATGAAATGCTAGCTTTTATGGAATCTTGGTAATAGATTCCAACTAGGGGGACCCCTCTTCTTTGATTTTGTCTCCCATAAAAGTGTTTGTTAAAGGATCTTCAGAACTAGGGTTTAGCTCAGTGAGGCACAATATAGATCTGGCACAGGGGGTAAAATTTCAAAGCCGTTGTTTTTACTGATTGTGGGAGCCATGTTAGTTTGGGAGTTGGTCATACACAACTTTCATAGATTATGGAACTCAATTGCATCGTTGGGTTGTGATTTTGTTCCCCATAGACCAAATTGTCATTATGTCACTGAATGGATTCTAGAGGTGAGTTCCAACTCTCCATAGCACCCAAACCATGCATTAGGTCGATGAAAATCCATTTCTATTGGAATCTTGGCACCAGATTCTACCTAGGGGGACCACTCTCCCGTGATTATGTCGCCTAGAAAAGTACGTTTTAGAGGATCTCTGGAACTAGGGTTTATCTTAGTGAGGCACAATGAAAATCCAATAGGGGGTCAACTTTCAAATCCCCTATATCAGGTGATTGTGGGCACCATGGTCATGTGGGATTTGGTCATACACACCTTTTAGAGCTTATGGAACTCAGTTACATTGCTCGGTTGTGATTTTATGCCCCTGGACCAAATTGTCATTATGTCCCTCAATGGATTCAAAAGGTGTGTTGTAACTCACCATAGTACCCAAAACATGCCTCAGATGGATGAAACGCCAGTTCTGTTGGACTCATGGAAACATATTCCATATAGGGGGACCCCTCTATTGTGATTTCATGGCCCAGAAAAGTGTTTGTTAGAGGATCTTCGGAACTAGGTTTTAGGTCAGTGAGGTGCAATGAAAATATGGCATAGGGGGTCAACTTTATTTAAGGTGGAAGTTATTTATTTGTCTAAATATTCCACCTTGATATTTTTCTAATATTTTTTTCTTTCTGAGACCTATACCTTCCCAAATTTCTTCTTTGTCTTGTCTCTTTCTTGAATGGGTTCTGAGATAGATTGTTGGGAGGCCAAAAATTTCTATCTATCCATGGTCACAAATTCCTCCCAAGGTACTCTAACAACTTATCTTTTCATTACGTCACATGCTATAAATTTTATGAGGCTGTTGTGGGCCAAGGCCTCTTCTTTCCCTTTCTTAACCTTTGAACTCATTTCTCTTAAAGACTATTATAGTAGGAAATAACGAATTCTCAAATTTTTGTCAAGTCTATGGTGAAACAAATTCTTGAGCTAATGCAAGAACCCAAAATGGCATGCATATAGCATACTCAAAATTCCCTCATAAGTGATATAGTTTAGTAGGTGGTAGGCTACTTGATACCATGGGTTTGGAAGAGTATCTCTTTTGACCCCATTCTTGTTTCACTTAGGTTCTACATAACTTAGGAAAAATAGTTTATTAGCATCGATTGCAAGCTTCCTTTCATATTTATCCTAAGGTAAACCCATGGGAAGTCCTTAAACTTTTCTTATGATGGATTCATTCACCTACATTACCAATCCTCTCATGGATATGATGTATTCTTGACCTTTTATATTTTGAAAATTATATTCAAATTCAAGAGCTATCGTATCATCATATCCTTGTAGTTTATCAACATTAACTATCCAATTAGGTTGTTGGTAGACCACAACCACCTTAGGGTTGTTTTATATCCTAGAGTTATTTGTAGGATCACTCCTATTGAATCCTCCCCTAACATTTCACTTAGAATTCCTTCTCTTGGAATCTTGAAGGTTGTGTGCAAGCGTAGCTCTACTAACTTAGAAAACTAGAGAATGCAAAATAGAGATATTTTGGCTTGCACAAGTTCCTTATGGGAAGGAAAAGAAAATCAAAGTAAGGGGTATATGATGGCATCATGAGAGTTGAGGATAGATGAAAAAAATACACAATATGCAGCTAAAATTGTAATTGCTAAAGAAGAATGTGGAGTTAGAAAGGTATAACCTCATGTGCACAATAGCCATGTGGCTATTGTGCATGCCAATTTGGCATGCACAGTGGCATGCATAGCATTTTTGTGGCTATTGTGCATGCCAAATTGGCATTCAAAACAAGGACCATGGCTATTGTCCATGCCAATTTTGCATGCACAATAGCCTTGTGGATGTTTTGCATGCCTAATGTGAGACATGTAATAAAGACAATTAAAGGGAGAAAACAACCTGAAACCTTTTTACATGAAATCCTTGGAGTTGAGATTATAGGTGGAAACCATGAAACAAATGAAAATTCATGGTATAAGAACATAAAATTAGTTTTGGGATTGACAATAAGTGGTATGTGGAGGCTATGAAAGTCGTATTGGAAACTAGATTTGGGTCTCAACAATTTCTATGGAAACACCATGTGTCCAAGCAATTTAGAATTTTGGAGGGTGTGCCCTTTAAAAAATTGCAGGTTCAACCTGTACAATTAGTGGATGGACATTGCATGTCTAAGTATACACCATAATGTAATAAGTGGAATGGTGGCATTACAATTAGTGGAATTGTTTTGTGGAGGTGCATGAAGTGGTATTGGAAACCACATTTCAACCTTTACAATTGATAGGGACATGAAACTTGTGTAGTCAATTTTAAATTGCAAAGGGGGAGGGTCTCATTATATACCTACAAGTTTTTCCTTTTCAATTGGTAGATGATTTCCAAGTGTCTAGGTGGGACCACCATCACAAGAACATGTGCACTAAAGAACATAGATGGGATCCCCTAGTCTTATCAAAATATATTTATGCACCACTTGTAAGGTTCACTAATATAAAATCATATGGGCCACATGTTATAAATATAATAAAGGTATAAAGTGTGTGTGTGTGTGTGTGTGTGTAGAAAGGTGTATAGAGAATTAAAAGATTCTGCAATGGTAGAAAAAGGGTTAAATGGGATTGCATTTAAATACCTAGTTTTTACCTATAGGATTCATGTGGAAACTAATGCCATGTCATCATATCCATGTGCCATGCCACATCAACAAAATGTCACATCAGTAGAAGAAAACAATTGTTAAAAAAAGAAAAATTCTTTGGCCATAGCAGGAGCATATGAAATCTAATCAAAATGACATTTAAGGTGTAAGTCCATAATGAAAATGACTATACAATTTTTAGTGAGGTTGTTTTGTAGATTCAACTCTAGAATTTTGGAAAATGGAAATTAGTGTTTTGGGTTGATTTGATGGTTGGAATAATATTTGTAGAAGGGAAATTTTTCTCCAATAAGAGGAAGTTATAGTTGAGGTGAAACACTCCCTTTGTATTTCTATAATCATTGTGTTTACTGAAGGATGTGTTGTTGTTTTAATGTCTCAATTAGGGTTCTTCACTCTATTTTGAGGGTTGCCTTGGCTAGGGTTAAATGTTAAGTGTGGCACGTTTAAGGCCCTCTTGCTCTTTGGGTGAAATCACACTTGAATAATGATTTATTTTTGGTTTTCAATTCTATAAAGAAGGCTTCCTAGTCTTGTCTACTTCATTTACGGTTTCATTTGGTTGTCCTTTAATTATTCATGGTTGCAGATTATTACATGGTTGATTTTGAACTAGTTGTGATGAGCACCTTTGGAATATCCCTCATTTAATTGTTTTCCTATTGAAGTATATCCAAGTGATTAGTTGGAGCATGTTTATAACAACTAAAGTGTTATTGTATAAATCGGTAGGTGCGGACACTAACTAATCTCCCTAGATCCACCCAGATCTAGAACAAAACACACTAGAACATGATGCTTTCCTTAAGTTTTAGATATTGAATTTTCTAACTAAAGAGGGTTAGGTGAAATACTATTTAAACATTGCTTCCTCTCACCATCTCCATCCTAGCTCCATTCCAACACTCATACAATTATGAACCTGCAAAATAATGCAACCAACCAAAGTGATAGTAATAGCATAAACTCAATATAAACCTATGTATGTGATCAATGAATCATACAATAAAAAACAACAAGCTTTATAGGAAAGAATCATATTACTGTATCATATTAAATGTGAAAGAGAGATTACAACCATGGCCTTGATGTCATAAGGTACCTTCCAACTGTCCTTTATTCCCCACACACTTCCACTCCAAGAATTCTGAGAGAATAGATCTGATAATAGTCATAATTTATCTTGACAAAATGGCTCATCTAGCCAAGCTAACAATCTCGAAAGCTCAATCCAATCCAAGCTCCAAAATCAAAAGCTCCAAAGCTAAACCTTTCCATGAGAGCTCCTCTCATTTTATAAGTTGAAGAGGATAAGGTGCGGAGGTTAGGATGATCCCACTAAATCATGAAATAAAGTAAGATCCAAACCATTCGGATGCCACCTCACCATGGAAGTTTCTCCTTCTAGAAGCATAGAGAAGATGCTCAATTTTCCCATGTATGAGGATTCTCGCACCCTTCTTATAGAGCAACTTGCAAACCTCTCACAACCCAGCTATGGTGTAGCCTGCGAGAATCAGACATTCTCTCACCCGTGCCATAGTGCAGCATGCGAAAATCATCTTTAATAGGGTTTTCATAAAGGAAAATGCAACTTATTTTCTCAGGAAAAGTTCTTCTCCCTTCTTTCTTCAGAAGCTCAGGCCACTAACCCCTCTAAAGACTACAGAAAGGTTTACATCATTAACAGTCATAGGGATTACAAAAATAATGTGTAACAGAAAGCCCTCCAAAGTATGAAGTTAGAACAGAGTGATAGCTGAAATACTTTGTCTAGTGTATGTAGGGAACAAGGAACAGTTGGTCGGAAACCTGCCAACAAAAAAGGAAATACAGTACAATAATATATCATCATTGAGGTAGGTATTCCCATACTTAGAATACAAATGACTCAAAGCATAAATGTCGACATGCAAATATCCATGTCAAGTAAGACAAGGTCATGGTCACCAAACATACACCGTGGATCCATGCCATTATGAATCAAATCTTAACATAGCCACCAAAAATACACTGTGTATCTATGTGTTAAAGATTCAAATTTGAACATAGTCACCAGACATACAATGTGGATCTATGCAATAGTACAAACTGAATATACTCCAACGCAACCTGAATCTGTTAGAAAATATTCAGAGTCTTCATCTCTATCACTCTATAGTACGAATCTAACCATGCGAATACATGTGTTGATGTCAAACATGGTAGAAACCACTTGATTACTGGTCATTAGTGTATACCATTAACAAGTGTGAGGGAAATCACCATTAATGTCAATGAATCCCAAGGTACGCTAGTACAATACAACGAATGTGAATTAATGAGTTGAAGTCGAACACTCGGAGGAATCTCCCGATCAGGGGTCAATAATTAAAACCCACTGTCAAAAGTGAGGAAACCTGCCATTGAGGCATGCAAGTTCCAAGGTACCAATTAGTTTCTAAGTCTAATTCCTGGATAATGGGTTTGAAGTCGACAGGAAAAGACTTGTCATAGGAGGGCCCTAATGTATCCCACATCAATGACATGAAATTGGTAACAAGATTTGATGTAGATTAGAGTAACAAGTGATTCAGGGCTGACTCAGGGATGGCCGATGCAATAGAAGGCTTAAGGACTATAGAAATGTTTGACGCAATAGAATGTTTTTCGGGTTGGACATATTTTTGAACATATTGACAAAACAACAACTATCTTGGAAACACTGACTCAACAATAGGGATCACATACCAATTTGTAATCTTATAAGGAGTATGATCAAGAGACGACTGGATTTTCCAACCTAGATATAAAGAGATTGAAAGGGTTTCATGTTCAAAGGTGAATCTTCCATGGAATACAAGTTTAGACACATTTCATTCCCAATTTCCCCCCCACCATTTTTGGTGAGTACCTCTTTACTTTTACACAAGCTTGAGTAAGATAACATATGCTTGAAATGTAAGCTCATCCTTCAGATGAGTCCCTCAGAGTATGTTTAACGAACCCTAATAAGGAGTGGTTCAGTCTCATATGGGATTTTCGATGTTTGTTTAACGAGTCCAAAGAAAGAAAAATCAGGGGTTTTTCATGTCTAGAGAGTCTGAAAAACACTTAAAGAGAACTCTCTCAATTCCTTTTTCGTAAAGTAGTTTGATGAGACCGAAAAATATATAAACTACCACTCAACAAATTTTTTCTTCAAATACTTTAACGAGCGTGAAAAGAATAAGGTCGCTCGACAATCTTTTCATGTTTAGAGAGTATGAAAAGAGCTTAAAGGGAACTCGAGGGGGTTCCTTTTTTGTATAACCTTTACGAGTCCAAAAAAGTGATAAAAGTATACTTGGTTACATTCTCACTTATTTACAAGCATGAGAAAGAACAAATACTAAGCTCGGTAATTTATGCTCATGTATTTACGAGCATGATAAAGGACAAATACTAAGCTCCTGATTGTTTTTATTTTTACACAGGCTTTAAAACAAAACAAAACTATGCTTGGGATAGATTTTATTTTTACACAAGCTTAAAAACTAAACAAAACTATGCTTGAACCTGATTTCATTTTTACACAAGCTTGAACCAGAGGAAACTATGCTTGAGGTAGGTGGTTTCATTTTTACACAAGCTTGAACCAAAGTAAAAACTATGCTTGAACTTCCCAATGCATTATCCATGAATTCACATGGTTGGTACTTATCCCCTAGCTTAAGAAGCTAGTGGCTCAACTTCAGCATGAAGTCTAGAGGCTAAGGAAAATGCCCCCCAAGATTTGTTTCATCCAACTGCAAAGGAGAATGAAATGAAGCTTCAAATACTAGACGAAGGACTTGACTCAAATAGAGAGGGGGAAAATTATTTCATTTTTTAACGATCTTGACACAAAAAAAGAAACTATGCTCGTAACCTCTGTTTCTTTCTTGAACGAGGTTGCCACAGAGATGAAAAAACTATCCTCATAAGTGGTTTCATTTTTTAACGAGCTTGAAATTAGAAAACCATGCTCAAATACCTTTGTTTCAATTTTTAACGAGGTTGCCTCAAAGACCCAAAAACTATCCTCAAAACCTTTGTTTCATTTTTTAATGAGGTTGCCACAGAGACAAAAAAACTATCCTCGCAACGGGTTTCATTTTTTAATGAGCTTGAAATCAAAAAATCATGCTTGAAGACCTTTGTTTCATTTTTTAACGAGGTTGCCTCAGAGATGCAAAAACTATTCTCGTCTCTCTTTTTTATCATGGATTCCAAGAAGACATTGCTCCAGAATGACACCATGTCAAGGGATAAAACTCGGTCATGGCTTCTAAGAGGTCTTCACTAGAAGGAAAAAACACACTCTGGAAGGACACCATGTCGAGGGTTGCGACATGAGTAAATAGATCAGGCTCTAACAACCCTATCGAAGAGATCACCATGTCAACTAGTGGATCTAAGTCATCAGAAGTTGAAGCCATGGACAACAACACCACATAATTGACCTGTCGTAGGGGCGATACCATATACATATAAGAACCATTTAGGGAGTCAATCTAGTTAGGGTTAATGAATGAAATTTGATCAACAGTCACAACTCGTCCATCGTGAGGGAAAAATATCACATGAAAAAGAGTAGACACAATAGTTTTCATGGCATAGACATAGTCTCTCCCAAGGAGCAAAGTGAAATCCAAGGGGTCTTGGACTACCATGACATCAATAAAGACATTTTTCCCTCCCAAAGTTATAGGAAACTGAGGAAGGGTCCCTAAAGGTTGACTGGTTCTTCTGTTAAAAGAGAATAGATTCTACGTGATATTCACAACCCAAGGAAAACCCAAAGCTTGCCAAGCAAAAGAGGAAAAAATACTAATGGACGCACTTTCATCTATCAATGTCTGAAGAACATCTCGACCACAAACCTGTACTGTAATCTAGAAAGGAATGTGAGAGGGGAGACAAGGTCTAGTTAGCACACCCCAATCAAAATGGATGGCCTCATTACTTGGAGGAGGTTCCATGGGTGAAGGAGGAATGTCCCCCGACATGGTAGATTCTATATCAACGAGAAAAACATGGGCAATATCAGGTTTACTCTCTGGCGGGAGAGTATGATTGACCAATGGAGAGATCAGATCGACCACATGGGTTTCATTCTCCAAGGAGAGAATGGGGTTGACAGGTGGAAACAGATTGACCACTTGGGTGACACTCTCTAATGGGAGAGTGGGATCGACCAAGGATGGGACCAGATCGACCACTTGGTCTACTAGTTCAACCAAGGACATGACCAGATTGACCACTTGATCAACCGGACTAACCGACGGGGGAACCAGATTGATCATTCCATCAACTACAGGTGGGTCGAGAGAAAGCTTGTGATAAGTAGCTGGAAGTTGAGGCTATGAAATAGTCATGTCTTCCAGGAATTTCGAGGCTTCTTCCATATGAGGGAAAAGATGAGTTAGATGAATCTCTTTGCATAAAATACACGGGAATGTGACTTTACTTTTCTTCTTCCCAGCGATATCATGACTAGTTGACAGAAGGTCATCAACATGTTGTTCAAAGGTTGACGACATGGGTTGGTCAGGGTGTGTAGAACATATTTCTATAAACTTGGGTAGACCAGGGAAATCCTTAAAAATATGGCTACACTTACAAAGACTGCAAGGGTACTTGGGATTACAATTTGTTTGGGTGATCTTGACATCATCAACACTCCCAGCATGATTAACAATAACTGGTTGTTTTCCAGCATGTTTAACAGTGGTTGGAGGTTTTAATCCTTGTTTATTTTTCTTTTTCTTATTCTTTCATTTCTTCTTCTTATTATTCACCGGGTTACTAGCTTCAGAACTTTCACTCAATGAAGAAGATGAAACAAGAGGAGACCTTGCAAGCGAAGAAGGTGAAGAAGGCCTTACTGGTGAAGAAGGTGAAGGATCAACATGAGGTTGATGCTCTTGGGGGGAAGTTCTTATGAATGAAGCACTAACTGCATTCGGGATTACCTGAGTTGAAAACAACCATACTGGTAATCCAATTGTGAGACCTGGAAGGCTCAAAGTAGCAATATGAGGAGGACCAATGTTTTCATAAGAAGGAAAAACAAAAGGTTCCTCTAGAAAAGGAGTTCCTTCATTGGTCATTATGGGAACAGACGCCATAAAAATAAAGATCCAATCTAGATTCCACTAGGGAAAACAAACAACACACGTTAAAGATCTAGTAAGAAAATAAGAAAACAAAACCTTCTCACAATGAGCACTCTAGTTGGTGGTGAAATCCAACATTGTGGGAATAAAGTAAGAAGGGGTTGAGATAGAGCAGGTGGAAAAGTTACGTTTACGACCTACTTAACGAACTTATGCCTTGGTGCAAGCTCCCACACATAATCATGGGTATGCCCTCAAAGGAGCCCGAGTGAGTTTGGCCAATGTCGATTCCAGTTACCATGAAGACTTGCCCCTCCACAGTCACCCCGTGTAAAGAACCTAAAGAGATAGGCCACTAATGTTACCAATTACTACAATGATGCATGGGGAAACAATCGACAGTCCAATCCACGCACAAAGGCAAGGTATCTAGCCCGAAATCAACTCGAAAGAATTCCACTCATAATTGTGGGTATACCTTCAAGTGACCCCCATAATACATGCATTCTCTACACCAAGACCAAAAAATCAGGGTGAGTAACTCTGCCAGTCCTAATGCGACCTCATGATTGACCCTTGTGTGATAAGAGCTTCTCAGGAAAAAATGTAGTAAGTGGATTTAACTCTCCCTATCACAAGATACTATGTTTGTTTTCAGCTTTGGAAAGTTATCTTTCACGCCTATTCCAAAGCCCTACAACTAATCTAATGTAGGTTTTCTACCATAAAATATAAAAATGTCTAATAAATTTTTATAAGCGCTTTATTTTTAAGGCTGTTGTTACTCAAAAGGAAAATGGCGTGGACAATATGGCGTTTTTACCGACTTAGAAGTTATAAAAAGAGATGAAGATGAAATATTTTCATTTCGATGAAAGCTATGCTACGAGAAGGAGAAAAAATTTATCATTCCCATATGCACGACGTCCCAAAATTTTAAAACACATCAATCTCAATATCTTCAAGAAATGATACAAAGAGACTGTACACCAATACACGATTCATGAGGGGGGAAAAATTTCAGAATTTAAGACCAAAAAATGCCAAGAATTGTGGAATTTCGCTACTTCAAATGCAAGGATGCCCCCAATCTAATATAAAGTAAGAAATTAAATCTTTTTGTTTCAGAAATTTCACTAAAAGAAATAATGAACTTTCTTAAAACAAGGACACCCAAACTAAAAGTTTTCTTTTTAAGTGAACTATTTAGAAGAAATCTAATCTTTCCCTAAAAAATTCTAAAGAAAACACATGCTTTGTAATTGAAAGACACTCAAAGAAAGAGACTAATCCTTCAAAACCAAACAAAGCAAAGATGGCTAAAAACAACTCAAAGGAATTCAAGAAGACTGTAAACAGATCAATATAGTCCAAGTTAAGGTCCAGTGGGACAAGTATAGTCTAGGATATGCTACTTGGGAGGATGCCGAGATACTACGGCAAGATTATCCCTCACTTTTTGACCACCTCGAGAATGTGTTTCTCGAAGGTTGGGTGTATGTAACACCACATTTTGACTTAGACACGAGGATTACCTAAGGCCTAAACACCTTTATTTTCTATTTACAGTGAAACTATTAAATGATACACTTGAACTTTTAAGATGTATGAATCTTTATGAATGTTTAAATGTATTTGGATAATGATGGATATGATGCGATATATTGTGAGAATGTAAATTTTCTTAATGTTTAAATGTTATTGATGATGATGGATATGATGTGATCTACTATGTGAATGTAAATTCTATGAATGTCTAATTGTTATTGATGATGATGGATATGATGCAACATATTGTGTGAATGAGAATTCTATGAAGGTGTAAATGTTATTTGAATGATGTTGGATATGATGCAATCTGTTATGTAAATGATAATTTTATGAAAGGGTAACGTTAATTGAATTATGGGATATTATGAGATCTATTTCTAACTTGAAAACTTTGATGTTAAAGTTGCTAGTACACGGATACTGAATTGAAATTATGATGGTATGCAATTACATGATGACAATGCATAGAAATGTATGAGTTTGTGTTACAGACTAATATGCAGGTTATGGGCTATGAAATAGCCAAGGGATAATAATGATGAAAGTGGATGACATGATCACTGGCCGAGAAACAATATGGTATGAATATTTTTATGTGAAATTATATTGGTTTGGATACATTGCTATGATATGTGGACCAGTGCAGGATTTTAGGAGGTGAGACTGCCCAAAACCGAATAAATGATGACAAAACTCCCAGCAACACGGTGCCACTGTATATTCCATTGTAGAGTGTGGACCCTAGTGTTGTTAGGAGGGGTGGAGGCGTTTCCCACCGTGTATCCTCCGAAACCTGAAGTCATGGGAGGATGGTGTTAGCTCATACTCCCCTAGGAATGTGATGATGACTGTCAGTTGCCTGCTGGGGAAGCTTGGTCAAGATAGTGACACTTCCGCTTACGGGTTTTATTTGGAGTTAGTTCAATATAGTTGACGCTCCAAGATAGTCCAACAACAGAAGGATAGGAATGAATATGGAAGTAAGTTAGGGAGGAATGATGAGTAGAAATAATTGAGAGAGTATGGAGTTTTGTCTTATGGTGGAATTTATTGTTTTTCCCTTCTGAAAAGAAAATGTGTATATATGAATGTTCATAATTACGTAACTAAACCACAGTTGTCTAAATAAAATTATTGAACTAGATAATTGTAATTAAAGGATTTCACAAACATTTGATTGGTTTATTGTCTTTTATAAAATGAATAGTCTTGTTGATTGGATTGGATGTGTACATAAATTACAATAAGGGTGATAGTTATTGATTATTAGTACATGCACGAGACTTGTATGTACTAGCTACACATGCATTTCTTGTACTTGTACTCTAGTATGTATAAGTTTTTTTGACTTACTTACTAATAATGTCGGTTATTTGTTATGAATGTGTGAACCATGTGTCTTTTCCCTTGTATCGTAAAATACTTTAAACTTCGGGATGAAGTTTCCTAAAGGGTGGGTGTATGTAACAACCCTAGTTAAATAATTGCTTAAGGTTTATTAAGTTTAATTAATTAATAATTAACTATCCTAATGTGTATTAGTTAAGTAATGATTAATTAATTAAACTTAATAAACCTTAAGCAATTATTTAACTAGGGTTGTTACAAATCCAGTTGATCAAAGAAAAACTGGGCATCAAAATATAACAAGACCCAATCCAAAAAAAAATTACAAACAAGTTTGCAGCCTAGTAGTGAGGTATAGTGCGAAAATTAGGGATTTTCGCAGTCTAGACACAAGTAGGGTGCGAGAAGGTCACACTGGACTGAACAGTAGGGTGCAAAAATCAAGGGTTTTCGCAGGCTCTATATAGGTGAAGTGCGGAAATGTCTATAATCAAAAGGAATTTGGAAAAAGGGAAAAGAGTCTAAGTGAACTTTCAGATCCAAAGAGTTCGGATGGATCTCCCACAGACTTAGAGACCAAAAAACAAGCAATCAAAGCAAGGGAAACTAGACTAACTAGGAAACAATCTGTTCCCCAGTGGAGTCACCAATTTTGTTATCGAATAAATTAGTAGGTGTGGACACTAACTGATCTCCCTAGATCCACCTAGATCTAGAAAAAAACACACCAGAACATGACGCTTTCCTTAAGTTTTAGATATTGAATTTACTAATTAAAGAGGGATAGGTGACATACTGTTTAAACGCCACTTCCTCTCACCATTGCCATCCTAGCTTCATTCCAACACTCATACAATGATGAAAATGCAAAAGAATGCAACCAACCAAAGTGATAGAAATAGCATAAACTCAATATAAACCTATGTATGTGATCAAGGAATCATACAATAAAACAGAACAAGCTTTATAGGAAAGAATCATATTATTTATCATATTAAATGTGAAAGAGAGATTACAACCATGGCCTTGATGTCGTAAGGTCCCTTCCAACTGTCCTTTGTTCCCCACACACTTCCACTCCAAGAATTTTGAGAGCATAGATCCATAATATTCACAATCTATCTTGACAAAATGGCTCATCTAGCCAAGCTAACAATCTCCAAAGATCAATCCAATCCATGCTCCAAAGCTAACTTTCTCCATGAGAGCTCTTCTCCTTTTATAATTTGAAGAGGATAAGGTGAGGAGGTTAGGATGATCCCACTAAATCATGAAATCGAGTAAGATCCAAAACATTCAGATGCCACCTCACTATGAAAGTTTTTCCTTCTAGAAGCATTAAGAAGATGCCCATTTTTCCCACGTATGAGCATTCTCACACCTTTATTATAGAGCAACTTGCAAACCTCTCACAACCCAGCTATGGTGCAGCCTACGAGAATCAGGCATTCTCTCACCCTAGCCATAGTGCAACATGCGAAAATCATCTTTAATAGGGTTTTCATAAAGGAAAATGCAACTTCTTTTCTCAAGAAAAGTTCTTCTCCCTTCTTTCTTCAGGAACTCAGGCCACTGAGCCCTCTGAAGACTATAGACAGTTTTACATCATTAATGGTCATAGGGATGACGAAAATAATGTGTAATGGTAAGTACACCTCCTTCCATATTGTTCAAACTATCTTTATAGGCACCAGTGTTTGCAATCAACCATGCCTTAAATTCTAAAGACTACCCTAGACATATGCGCTAGGGTGTCCCCCTCATGTGAAAGAAAATACAACCTAAAGGGTGAAAAAGAGTTGTTGTGGTGACAGTGGGAAACCTTCCTTAAGTGCGCATAGGTTTTCACTTTATTTAAGGACTTGAATATCTTTGAGTGTAGCTCTAGCATGTAATAACGTCCAAATAATCATGGAATGTTTAAGGAAGAAATTACGATTACTTTAAAATTTGATCCCCAAAACGATCATTTCAAAGTTGCACCAAAATAAGTCGATTTATAGGTTTATGA
>JZKD02S0255941.1:1111784-1130574 GCA_000966675.3 Picea glauca | reverse complement strand
AGAACTACTATCTAACTTCAAACAAACCTCAGCCACACACATCGCTGACCACATTCACCATTGGCGTAGGCGACGTAGTTTGTGCAAAGAAGAAACCACCAAGCAACAGTGTGTCGACTGGTTTCTTAGATCCCTTGTCTCTCTTCTTGGTAAGGATGTAGCTTCCACCTTCCCTCAATCCAAAGAGAAAGCCATCAGTAAGGCCCAAAAATATGACCTCATCTATGCACAGTCAGGGTACTTATACACGGTACTTCACGATCTTCCAAAACCTATGCCATTTGGCCAAGACAAACCTTGGATGTCTCACTCAGCAGACGGACTGATCGGTGCCACCACACACCATGGTCCACAACCCCAACCACCACCGATGTATGGAAAACCTCAATATCCATCGGCATATGGGGGCACTTCTTATTACCCCCCACCCCCTTATCAACAGCCATACCCTGTTACTATACCTCCACCCATCAGTGGACCACCGCCGACACCCCCCATACATCCACCTATTCCCACAAACAGTGGTACTCCCTCAACATCAAATAATAGTAATAGTGAAAGCACTACGCCTTCCTATGTACCTTATGGATCGGTACCACCACAAAATCCATAATTCCCATTTCCTGGTCCTCCACAACCCATGGCTCCCCCACATCCTCATGCGGGGGTAAATTTTGGTCAACCCTTCGCTACTCAACAATACCAAAGTTTTGAACAATTCAATATAGCCAACCAAACTAATCCATCGAACAATGCCAAGAAGAAAGGATGAAACAGGAATAACAACAACCCAGGTCAAGGCGGGAGTCAACCCCCATAGCACCAACCCACTGGGGCCAACCAGAACCAAGGGAACCAAAACCCCCAAGGGGGAAATCATAATAATAAACACCAAGGGAGAAATAATGTTAAAACCATCTTCCCTTGTGCCCTTTGTGGTGAGTTCGACCATTACACTCATCATTGCCCCCAGATCATTGATTTCAAATGGTTGAAAGACTCTGGTAGTCTTCCCCATTCTCCTACACAACCTGCCCCTCAGTAGGCACCACAAAAATATGTGCAACAACCCCCTCCCGTCGTGATACAAAATCCTATTCCACATCAAGGTGTGATAAACACCCAACAGGACACACAACATCCCCCACCTCAGGTGGGACAATACCTCAACCCCAACAATCCAGCAGAGCATACAATTCTCCTCACCAGTGAGGAAGAAATCCTTCTGCAAATGCGTAATCGTCAATATCATGCCCCCACTGAGTCTACTCCCATCTCTCCAGAGACAAACCCTACACCAACGGGACCCTCGTTGGTGATCCCTCACCCTTCCGCCGAACCACCGCTTCGCATTCCTCGCATCCCATTGCGCAGGAATATCTACAACCCACAAGCTAGGGAAGCTCATAACTATAGTTTGGTAAATGACTTAGCACAATCCCTGGCTACCATGTCAGTCTTGGAAGTCCTACATACTTGTCCTACATAGTAGAAATCATTACTTTCCGCCTTGGGAGCAGTTGACCCTGTAGATACCCGACTCATCACCTTTGATCTTGACAGCAGAGAACCTCGTCTTCCCGCCTTGATCACTTTTCAAATACCAATAAAAATACGGAACATCACAGTTCATCGGTGTGTCATCGATGAAAGTGCCTCTACATGCATCATGTCCAAAATAGTATGGCAAAAAATTGGTTCCCTCGAACTCATACCCTCTGCCATCACATTACGAGCTTATGACGGACAACCATCCTCTCCTGAAGGGCTCTTCCAAAATGTCCCCATTGAACTTGGGGGCAAGACTATTCTCATCGATATCGAAGTTATCAATACCCCACTTGATTATAATATCCTGTTCGGTTGTAGCTACATGTACGCTATGAAGGCAGTGGCATCTTCCGTCTTTCGGACAATGATGTTCCCCCACAATGGGAATATCGTGACCATTGACCAAGTCTCACATTATGAGCCTAACCCATCTGCCAACATTGATAACATTCTTCCTCTCATCCACACCAACCAAGACACATATCCACTCGTCAAGATGGGTCCTGGGATTTTTAAGGATCCATCCTTGTTAGGAACGTACCATGGAGCACTACCCCTTCTTCATCCTGCTAATCAAGTGTGTGTCATATCATCTAATGGAACGCACATAGAGGATACCCGTCCTCCTACAGAGGCTTCTGTCATACTTGATGTCCCACTCATCGTAGAACCCCCCACTCAAGAACCTCCTGGACACTCCTCAACCCCACCAGTCCATGATTCCACCTCTCCCCAGGGACATAGTCCAGTTTGGGAGACAGTTCCCCAACCCCTCACTCAAATTCTCTTCTTTTACCCTCCACCCAGTATCGCATATTTTTAGGTATCCGCAACGCTCACACTATCTAATATGGTGTTAGCAATCCCTTTTTGGTATTTACACCCACCAGAGATGGTCCCTCGACCATCCTTCCCCCCCCAGAAGGAAACCGCATGACGATTCCCATCCTTACCCCCGCCACCCCCCCACTCACTAACCCCCCTACTATAGTTGGGGGCAGGAGAAATAAGAAGGAACCCACCACTCCACTTCCTCCACGCATCCCACCACCTTGTGCACTATGTGAGAAAGAGGGCCACCAAACCAACAATTGTCCATCACTACCTAAATTACAGAATTTGATCCCCCTTAATCAAATTCCCACAACACCCACCACTAATGTTAGTCTCACCACTACCACCCACCCTTCCAGTAGTAAAGGGTTGAGGACCAAATACACTTGTGCTATATGTTCAGAGTATGGCCATTATACCCATCATTTCCCAGCACTTCCATGCTTTCGACAAACATTAGCCTCCGTACGCCAGAACTTCTAGAACAACCCCAGTCCTGCTACGTCCTCTTCAACAAATATCACTGACATCCGTTATGTCACCACTTCAGTCAATGAACGTATGCGATTCCCTTTCTCTCTCTGTGATTCATTAGCTCATTTTACATACCAGTGTCCTATGATCCTTGAATACAGGCAATGTTAATTGGCCCTGCTTCATTGACCCATAGCGACGATAATTGACATTACCTCGTCACTAGAGGATCTTCATGTCATTTCTCCCGAGCGCGAGGCACTCCCAACACCTCCATGGTTCTTAGATACCGTATATGAGGATTTACCCCCCAACCCCCCCAACTCTCCTGCTCATTCCCCTATAGACTCTCTCCATCCAACCACCATGGGTACCCCTCAGTACTTCAATATATGGTTTTTGTCAAGTGAACCCTCACCATTTCTTAACAATGTTCCCCCTGCTTCTTCGCCAGGGGGAAACCACACAACCACTATCACCGAGATCACTCCTCACGACCCCTTGTATTCTCGCCACTTCCAAAGCGACGAAGAAATACTCGAAGAGTTAAACCACCCAGACTCTCCCTGGGATGCGCTACATCACCACGCACTCTTCTCCCCATAGGAAGCCCCCATGCCTCCTAACCAAAACCCTATTTACGTGATCGAAACCAAATATTTTATCCCATCAGGGCCTATCAATTGGTTCAACAATCCCATTCCCTCCCTTGATGATTTTGAAGAAGGCAATATGGCCAACATTTACCCCACCATCAAAATCGACATTTCCATTAAAAATGGCATCGTTGAAGAAATCATCATTGGAGCTGCTTGCACTCCTCAGGAAATCGATGCATATAAATCCCTCTTCCAGGAATATAGGGATATTTTCACCTGGTCATACATGGAAATGCCTGGTCTCAATCCCTCTATTGTCGAACATCGCATCGACACCTGGATCGACATCACACTAGTTCGCCAAAAACAACGACCGCTACACCCATCGAAAGTCGTGGCTATCATGGATGAAATTGACAAATTACGCACTGTTGGGTTTATTTACCCCGTCACTTATACCTCATGGGTTTCCAACCCTATACCCATCGAAAAAAAATAGGGCATTATCTGCATTTGCACAGACTTTCACGATCTCAATAACACATGTCCCAAAGACAACTTTCCAACACCTTTCATCGATCAAATTATCGATGACTGCATCGGCCACGAGGCTCTCTCCTTTATGGACGGATTCTCTGCCTATAACCAAATTCAAATCCACCCAGCTGATCAGTATAAAACCACATTCACTACCCTGTGGGGAACTTTTGCATATCGTGTCATGCCTTTCGGCTTAAAAAATTCCGGCACAACTTTCCAACGGGCGATGACATACATCTTTCATGATCTGGCTAAAATCATCCTTGCCTACTTGGACGACCTCACAGCTCAGTCCAAGAAACGCACCCAACATCTCGATGATTTACGAATCATCTTTCAACAGTGTCATCAATAAAACATCCACTTGAACCCTCTCAAGTGTGTGTTCTGTGTCACCGCAGGGAACCTCCTTGGTTTTATTGTTTCCCAAAACGGTATTACCGTAGACCCCCTCAAAGTCCAAGCTATCACCAACATTCCACCTCCCCAGAATTTACGGCAACTTCAGAGTCTACAGGGAAAAGCTAACTTCCTTAGACGCTTTGTCCCAGATTACGCCATACATGCACACGGTTTCCTTCGCTTACTTCGTCACGACATTCCATTTCACTGGGACGACCACGCCCAACATTCATTTGATGATCTTAAAGCAACACTTTCAAACGCACCCTTAATTAGTGCACCTGACTATAATCGCGACTATATCCTCTATGTCTCAGCATCAGCTGTATCAGTAGTTGGCGTCCTCGTCCAGCTCGGAGATGACAATTGTGAAAATGTCATTTATTACGTTAGTAAAAACCTCTCAGGGCCACCCTTGAAGTATAAACACAAAGAGAAACTTTCTCTTGCAGTTGTCCTTGCAGTCCAGAAACTGCACCATTACATTCTTCTTCGCACCACAAAGGTCGTCATAGATTCCAACCCTATGTAGTACTTGCTCAGCCGCTGGAAAGTTAATGGAAAATTCACTCGATGGATCGTTATCCTTCAGGAGTATGACCTCGAGTTCTCAACACCTAAGATTAAGAAGGCCCTCATTCTCACCGAACTTGTCATGGCCCTCCCCTTTGACACCACCAGCGCCCCCATCAACACCGACTTTCTCGATGAACATCTCTTTTACATCACTTCGGATGATCCTTGGTACAGTGACCTCCTCATCTACCTCCGAACTCAAAAGTTTGGTAACCACCTTTCACGAGATGATCGTCGACATATTCACCATCAGGCCCCCCGCTATCTTCTCATCGAAGACATCCTATATCGGAGGGGCATCGACACCATTCTTCGTCGATGCCTCACTATTGACGAGGCCGACAGAGTCTTAAACAACTTCCATAATGGTGTATGTGGGGGCCATATTTCAAGTATATCCACTGCTCAAAATATTATCCAAGATGATTACTCTTGGCCTACCTTGTTTCATGATTGCATTCATGTCATGAAACGATGTGAGCAATGTCAACTCTATGCCAACAAAGCCCGAGCTCCCCCTTCTCTTCTTCACTCTGTCATTACTGCCGACCCTTTTTGTAAATGGGGCATCGACTTTATGACTTGTAATCCCCCCTCCAACACTGGCCACAAATACATCATTGTCGTCGTTGATTACTTCACCAAATGGGCCGAAGCTATGCCCACTTTCAACAACACCACTGACACTGCAACACATTTTTTATTTAACCACATCATATCCCGCTTTGGAGTACCCCTCCAACTCATTTTTGACCATGGGAAATACTTCAAGAATGAGATCTTCGTCAAACTCTCATCTTGGTTAGGCTTCTCTCATGAGTTTGCCTCACCATATTACCCTCAGTCTAATGGACAGGTCGAGGTAGTTAACAAATTCCTCAAGACCATGTTATAGCACATGGTTAATAAACATAAAACCAATTGGCATCATATGTTATTTTCTGCGCTATGGGCTTATCGAATGACTATGAAGACTGCTATTGGTTTCACACCATTCCATTTAGTCCATGGGGTCGAGGCAACTCTTCCCATCGAGTGTGAAATTCCCACCTTACGCACCGCAATTGAGCTATTACCTGACACTGCTCCAATGGAGCAGCGCTTGCTGAACTTGGAGTCTCTGGATGAAGATCATCGATCTTCCTTATAGAACAACGAGGCAGCTAAAAAATGATCAAAGGCTACCTTTGATTGCCATGTCAACCTTCGATCATTCCGCGAAGGCGACCTCATCCTCTCTTATGATATCGCTCATGATACCTTTGGCCACAACAAATTTGAATCACTTTGGCATGGCCCTTACATTATCCAACATTTCCTCACCAAAGGTGCATACATCCTGGCCTCCCCCGAAGGCCTTTGTCTCAAAGAACCTGTCAATGGGTTATACTTAAAGAAAATTTATGCTTAAACGTAGTCATCCTACTTTAGGTCATTTCTTTTATAGAGTTTTTAATCTTTTTTCTCCTCCCCTCACATCTAAACTATCCATTGTGCTATTGAAAAATGCTTCCTCTACCAGCCTACCACATTGGTTATGCTAACGGCGCTAGTCGTTGCACACAAAAACTTGCTTCGGCTGCTTGGGCTCTCTACACCCCCTCACATGAAATGCTCCATTCAAGCGGCATATGTTTGGGGTTAGAAACCAACAACCAAGATGAATACACTGTTGTCATTGGCCTCCTGGCTGATGCTCAGCATCATCATATTTGTCACCTTAGCGTCTTCCTTGACTCTCAACTAGTCGTTCTCCAGCTCAACAATGTGTACCGCGTCCGTGATCCTTTCCTCTTTCGCAAATACCTACAGGTTAGGATTTTATCTCGTCATTTTTATTCCATTACATTTACACATATTCCAAGACAATTGAATCAAATCACAGATAACCTAGCTAATATTGTGTTAGACTCGCATATATCACATCAAGATACCTCTACACATACATAAACATATCACAATCCTGTCACAGCATATATATAGAATAGACATCATCAAACCATTAACCAAAAACATGTAAACACCACATAGATATCAAAAAGTATACTCAAGTATATATATATATAGGTCTCCAGTGTCATCTGAATGTTTACATACAAAAAATACACGTACCCGCAGGCCAATGCAGCACCTCGGTACAAAATGGGCTCACCAGCCTATATACAAAAATAGATATACATCCAATAAATAAAGCACCACTCATGGTGCCTCTAAAGCACCACCACCTGCTCCTCCCTTGGGCAGTGGCTTCCCACCAGCACTTGCCCCAGGAGGTGGTGGCCCACCCCCTAGAGGCCCCTCCTGCCCTAGCAGAAGTCGTCCACTCGTCATCGCCGCAATCACTACTGCTCATCGCACAATGGCCCGCCATGGCAGCGGAACCCCCACACACTGCTCCAAGAACGTTTCATCCTGAATGCGAGACCATAGACCCTCAGACACGTCCTGTAATACTGTCTTCAGTTGACGGCGTATATCCTCAAAATCCACTCCGACATCCGTCGGAGGAGCGTGTGATGGACCAACACCAAGGTCATCAAATCAGTCCCTCCTCGCTACCCTCTCCAAATCAGTTGTTCTCCCTGCGGCGTCCTCACGTCGACATCTCTCCCCCCGCAGCATTCTCTCTGGCTCTCGATAAGCCGACACTCTTTGCATCTCCACCTCGCATCCGTGAGGTGCCACATCTGCACATATAAACAAACAACAGATAGAATCAACATCTATATCAAATACATATGGACTACTATCTCCAAATATGACAAATAAAAACAAAACAACATACACATCTACATCATCAACCCACATACCTCGATGATCAAAAACCTCTCCTGAAGGTAGCACCATGTCCAGATCATCCCGGAAGTCCACCCCGACATAGGGGTAATGAAAAATCACCTGCGGCATCTGCCGCCATACCTGTGTCGCCTCTGTCGAAAAGAAGTGGCCACCTTCTCCACCACCGTGGCGAAGCAACACCGTCGACCACCACCTCAACCGCGGCTCTCTCACCCCAGGTGCACCCAATAGAATCCTTGGGCGCAACATCAACACCCTCTCTAAAAACCAGGCCACTAGGATGGACCCGATCACAAACTCCCCTATATCCATTGACCGATAGTGGTCCAACTGCACCACCATCCTCGCATGTAGCATAAGCCCCCAAGATAAATGCTCGCCAGCCAACACTCTCTCTAGCACCAGAAGCTAGCCACCACTGATCCGTTGGGTCACCAGTGACCTGTATACTCGTAAAATCATTGTGGCTATACAACAATGCTAGGGAATCTATCGAAGATATGCTCACCACCGTCCTGGAAATAAAGTTCTGACCTGAACAATATCTCTAGCCAATAGTGGCAAGCAACATACCCCTAGGCAGCACTGGCTCCGCCAGCAGGGGCGTTCCTTGAAATGGGAGCCCAGTCAAGAAATATACATCCTCCACCATAGTGAAGGGGACCTTCTCTCCTCGCACGAGGAAGCAGTGCTGCTCCAGAATCCACATATGGATCAGGAACTGTAGCAGATACTCTTGTGCCCGTATCAACGGGCACTCAAAGAACTTTAGCAACACACAGGTTGCCAAAGTCGCATGCACACTGGGCTCCTCAATGGCCATGGCGTCTCGCAGCTGAGACCAGTCTCGCTCTCGCCACCCCATTGGCATCATCACCACCGTCCACCTGCAGACAACACAGATTCCTATATCATCTCAAGCAACCCTCAATAGCATAAAAAAGACTCGTTTTTATACACCTCAAGCTTGCCTCCTAGGCACGGTTTTTTTACCCACAGGCGCGCACACATGCGCACCTGTTCACTACACAGGTGCACACACATGCACTCCTGCTAACTACACAGGTGCGCATCAATGCGCATCTGTCTGTTTCATAGGCGTGCTCCCACACGCGCCTATTCACCATACAGGTGCATCGAGACATGTGCCTGTGCAACCCACAGATGCGCACTTGTGCGTGTCTGTTCAACTCACAGGTGCGCCCTTCGAGCGCCCCTTAAATTCTCTCTACCATGCCCCATGAATGTATATATAGTGTACATGCATGCACATATACGTTCCCTTCACCGCATCGCCCGTGCATGTGGGGCCCATATCCCCTAAATGTCTTTGTACGGCCCCCCGTACAGCCCCTGCCCAAAAAATGAAATCCTATTTCTATGCAGGATGATCATACCACTAACCTAACACTCACTAATCACCAATCGGATGCCTCATCCTCCTCGAATCTCCAAAACTCCTCTGAAAACTGCTCGTTCAGTCACTATTGTAGCAAGTACAAATGAGGTGGCAATGTGGGCCCTACAACTATATATAGGCCTTTTGCCAAACTTCCACTCACCATTCCGGGAGGCAACGGTGTCCATTTTTCAATCCGTCTTCAACCACGGAATCAACATCCCGTCACCTACATCACAGTAGTCCCTAGGTCGCTTTTCATCTTGAGCCCCCAGGGCACCTTTTTTTACCATGGTCAGGTATGCATGTGCATAGTCAAACTTATCAAATACATGATCATATCTTCGATTCTCTTCAAATATTCTTCACTTTGGGTATTTGGTTTTCATGTGTGCAGGTACTTTCTCATCATACATCAGCACAACCCCTTCAGGTATATACTCAGCACTGGCATATAGTCTTTCCCACTGTATCGCACGTTCATTTCCAGTCACACCCTTTGATGTTTACCTCTAGGATCCCCATTCCCAGCTTTGCAGTACCCACACCTCCATTTTGCATCTTCGGTACTATTACCCGGTAGCATTCTTACCCACATGAGTTGTCCCATTCATAGCACCTTTTGACACTTTTGACACTCATGATGTTTTTCATTACCCTTTAGGGATAGGAGTCCCGATAGTCTTTCATCATGTCGTGAATCAACCACATACTCCTTCTCCTCATTTTGCTAGCTTTCCCACACGGACTCCTAGATTATCTCTTCTCAGTTCTATTTTTTACCTACACCTCTGCAGTATCATGAACCCTCCATTTCCTCCACAAATCAGTTTTCCCATCTATGAACCTACCTTCATTTCACCTACCTCATACAAAAACTCACCAATGGGGCCCACACCCTTCATCAGTTTTTCCAGCAAATTATGCCCTACGTGGGCCACCCATATCACACTGGGGCACCCATTTCTGTATTTGTACATTTCTCCCCAATTATTCATTATTTATTGTACAAATTCCTTTATTTTCAGTCATTACATTATCTTTTTTACCGTCACCTTTGGCGACCTGCTTCCTTCCTTTTTGGCCAAACGCAACCCATGTCACCCTTGGTTGGAGCATTACTCATCATCTACCCTTGTCGACATCATCCATATCTTCAGAGTACTCCATAGGTCACTTACCTCTACCCTCTAAATTTGTTCACCTTGTCCCGCCTCTGGCACAACTTATCACCGGTCTTGTCATCCCCCTGACACTCGACCTCATTACACGGTTGCGGCCACTTTTTATCTCATACATCCTCCAACCAAGGGAAGTCTTGAGTCTTGCCACTTCTTGACTTTGTCCATGTACCTCTACCACTTCCTCACCTCAGTAGATTCCACGAAGCCCTTTGCTTCTAGGAGTCGCGTTCCCCTTTTGTCAACATCAACACAATTTTCCAGAAGGGTGACAGTATCTTGATTCTCATTCTCCACTCAATGAGAGATCTCGGACAGCACAGGGTGAAACACCATTGCTCCCTGTTGTCATTGCCCCCTGTAACATTCGACGCCAACACTTTCTCGTGTTACGGTGGGTCTTACTTTGCGACTATTTCAGTTATTTCTATCATTTGTCGAAGACCTCTGAACTTGGCTGGGCTATCAATACCCACACAATCGCTGCCACTTCTTACCATGATCACTGCCTACTGTTCAGAGTATGTTCATTTGCATAATTGTCTTTTTCGTTTATCACAACCGCCCCCGAGGGCGTTGTAGTTGTCTACACCAACGCTTCATTCATCTTTCTTCAGAGTTACCTAACACGAGCATGGGGCTTGCCCGCCTCGTTTGTACACAGTTTTCTATTTTCCGCACCTCATGGAAGGTCAGGTCCTACAGGTTCCTTTTTCCCTCCAACGGATCACTCTGGACAATCACACTATTACTCTCTCTTACAACAACATTCTCAGTAGAAGAAACATTGATGGATTTCGGCTATATGTATGCTCCTAATCTCATCCATCAGGGGGCATCTGTTATCACTGAAATTTCATCCGCACATGGTTACAAGAACTCAGCATCGTCAAATAGTAATGAAGTCATTCATGGACCTGAATTAATACCACAACATTAAAAAAAGGTCAAAAACTATACAAAGTAGTGAAAAATTGAAGAGCGCTTTGCATACATTGGGCGCGCGTGTGCATGCGCAGAACAAGAATGTACAAATCGCGCACAAGTGCACGATGCGCGACTGTTAGCGCAAAACACCGCGCACCTGCTAAACGACGCATTTATGAAAGTGGTTGGCCTCCCAACCACTTATGGTTCATCTCCCAAGCCGATTTGACCTCCAAATCTGGGCTGGATCTGAATGGTGGGCTAGTCAAAGACCTAAGAATGCCCTAAATGGCCTCTTTTCACACTACAAAGTAGTTAAACAAAAACCCAAAGCAATGCTATAAAAAGACATGAATGCACCTCATTTTTTCAATGAATTCAAAGTAATGTTATGCTGCCTATATTGTTTTGAGGACTCCATCCTTGACACAAGCACATTGGCACCATTACATTGGACAATCCATCTCACCATTGAGTGGATTTGTAAGGAGTTCTTTCATCACCATTTTCCATTTTCTTTGTTGTAAGAAGAGCTAGCTAGTGAGGGTCCAAGAGCCTTCCCTTGGAGGAAGAAGGGACTCATAGTCCCCTTTCTTCTTGGTTCTTTTTTTTCATCAATAGATCAGCCTCAAACATTGGTTACATGGGCCTTTTTGTTCTTTTTATTTCTATGTCCCTATGCTCATGATTTTAATTTTTATTGCATCTATTAGTTTAATTCTTAATCATAGTTTTTCTTTTTCTTTCTCTAACTCTTTTCTCCATAGCTGTCCTACTCAGCATACCCAACTGAGATTGCAAGCACCTCTTATTTTCTCACCAAGGTGACGAAAGAGGCGCAAAAATGTTGGACATGAAGAAGAAGAAATTTTAGTAGAAGATGCAGCACATGAACGCTTGATTAGAGCTGTTGCAAGAATGAGTGCAAGAGCCAAAATGGACATTCCATTTTATGAGGGAAACTTGGATGTTGAAGAGATTCTAGACTGGATTAGAGCTCTAGACACATATTTTGACTATGAATATGTCGAAGAAGAAAAGAAGGTCAAACATGTTGTCACAAGATTTAAAGGAATGCAACATTGTGGTGGGATGATCTGCAAGCTGATAGACGTTGCCAAGGTAAGTAGAAAATCAAGAGTTGGGATACGATGCTTGCAAATATGAAAGCAAAATTCATTCCTAGACATTACCAAATTACTCTGTTTCGAAGGATGCAAAACTTGAGACAAAAGTTGATGACAGTGAAGGAGTATACTGAAGAGTTCTACAGATTGAACAGCAAAGCAGGTCATCGTGAAAGTAATGATGAAAAGGTTGCCATGTATATGAATGGTATGAGATATGAAATTTAGGATGAGAAGAGCATGATGACCATCTGAACGATGGAATATGCTTATCAAATGGATCTAAAGGTGGAAGAGAAGATGAGCTGAAAACAAGGTCAAAGAGGTCGAGGCAGAAATCAAGCTAGGCAAAAATCGGTCGTCCAATATAGAAATCAGAAACCTAAGGAAGAATGGAAGAAACCTCAAATTAAGAGAGGTATAAGCTCACAAAAATGGAAATATGTTGATCAGAGAGGAGAGTATGCTGATAACAAAATTTTTCCTCGTACTAGACGTAGAGGAAGAGGAAGAGGTGGAGTGGTGAAATGCTTCACATGTGGAAAGAATGGACAAAAATCTTATGAGTGTCAAGACAAAAAGAAAGAAGGTGGTGAGACTGACATCGCCGAAGCATAGTGGCGAAATGTTGAGGCAGAGGATGCTGAAGGTGGAATATCGTTGATGATGCGAAATGTTCTTTTAACACCAGAGAAGGAAGTGGAGAATCAAGTGCAAAGAAGTAGTCTTTTCTGGACTGCTTGCAAAACCAAGGATAGGGTATGCAAGGTCATTGTGGACAGTGGTAGCACAGATAATCGTGTTTCAACAGAGATGGTGGAAAATTTGGAGCTAGAGACGATTGATCATCCAAGCCCATAGAGATTTTCATGGCTACAAAAAGGACATCAGGTAAATGTCACTAAACAATGTTTAGTTGAGTTTAAAATAGGAGGGTATAAAGATGAAATACTCTGTGATGTTATTCCCATGGATGTTTGTCATGTATTGCTAGGTAGACCATGTCAATATGACAGGAATATGATTCATTATGGGAGAATGAACACATACACCCGAGAGAAAAATGGGAGAACTCACATGCTATTGCCGATCAAAGATAAAGAAATAAAACTTGACGTAAGCAACACTGTACTTCTCATGAGTCGGAAGGAACTTCTTACAGAGGTTAAGAAGAAGGAGGAACCACAATTCATTGTGGTCAGGAAGCCAAATATTGTTTTAACCAGCACAAGGGTAGATGATTTACCAGAAGAGGTTCAGGAACTGCTGGAAGAGTTCGCTGACATAGTAGTGGATGAACTACCTCATTCGTTGCCACCTATTAGAAGTATAAGTCATCAAATTGATCTCATACCTGGAGGCAGTTTTCCAAATAAAGCAGCATATAGATTGATGCCACAGGAGAATGAAGAAGTCAAAAGACAAGTCTAGGATTTAATGGACAAAGGTTTGGTTAGAGAAAGCTTGAGTCCATGTGTTGTTCCGACAGTACTTAGTTCGAAGAAAGATGAAGGTTGGAGGATGTGTACTGACTCAAGGGAAATCAACAAAATAACCATCAGGTATAGATTTCCATTGCAAATGATGGATGATCTGATGGATTGCTTGAGTGGAGCCAAATTTTTTTCGAAGATTGTTTTGAAAAGTGGATATCACCAGATTCGTATGAGAGAAGGTGATGAATGGAATACAACCTTCAATACTAACGAAGGGTTGTATGAATGGCTTGTTATGGCATTTCGTTTAACAAATGCACCGAGTACTTTCATGAGGTTGATAATGAAGTACTGAAGGATTTCATCGGAAAATTTGTCATTGTGTATCTTGATGACATACTGATTTTCAGTAAAACAAAGGCAGATCATCTGAAACATTTGTCTACAGTGATGCAGAGATTACAGCAAGAGAATTTGCTGATAAATATGAAGAAATCTTCATTCATGAAGACAGAGATCATTTATTTGGGTTTTTTTATTTCTGTTGATAAGTTGAGGATGGATCCAGATAAGGTGGAGGTAATTAAGAATTAGCCATCACCAAAGAGTATATTTGAGGTGAGAATTTTTCATGGATTGGCTATTTTCTACCAGAAGTTCATCAGGAATTTCAGTGGAATCAGTGCACCGATGATGAACACAATGAAGAAGAGACACAAGTATTTTCACTGGATAGAAGAGGCTGAGAAAAGCTTCAATTTACTGAAAGGGAAAATTACAGAACAACCAATTTTGGTGTTTCCTGATTTCCAAAAGACATTTCAAGTAAAATGTGATGCAAGTGGATTTGCAATCAGGGTAGTCTTGAGCCAAGAAGACAGGCCAATAGCATATTTCAACGAGAAGTTGAATGAAGCGAAAGTGAAATACTCCACGTATGACAAGGAGTTCTATGCTATTATTCGGGCATTGAAGAAATGGAGACATTACTTAATCCCAAAGGAGTTTGTCTTATATAGTGACGATCATGCTTTTCAATTTGTGACTCAAGAGGAGAAATTGAATCAAAGACATGTTAAATGGGTTGAATACATGCAAAACTTTACTTTTGTAACTAAGCATATTTCTGGAACTGCTAACAAAGTTGTTGATGCATTGAGCAGGAAATGTTTGTTATTGCAGAAATTGAGAGTCAAAACATTGGGTTTTGATGATCTCAGTGACATGTACAGAGATGATCTAGATTTTAAAGAGGTGTATGAAGCAGTTGAAAATCCAATTCTCAAGGATAGAAGCCAATGGGTAGAATACATGATCCAAGAAGGATTATTGTTTAAAGGTAATCAACTTTGTATTCCAAAATGCTCCATGAGGGGGAATTTGTTGAAGGAGAAACATAGTGGAGGATTGGTTGGACATTTCGGTCATGAAAAGACACTCGCAAAGTTGAATGAGTCATATTTTTTGCCAGGAATGCAAGCAGACATCAAAATATTCGTGGATAGATGTAGAATTTGTCAACATTCAAAAGGAAAGAGGCAGAATGAAAGTTTTTATCAATCGTTACCCATACCTGACAGGTCATGGGATGCAGTCAGCATGGACTTCATATTAGGGCTGCCAAGAACACAAAGAGGGTTTGAATCAATATTTGTGGTAGTGGATAGATTTTCCAAAATGGCACATTTCATTCCATGTCAGAAAACCAGTGACGCAACTCACATTGCCAATCTGTTTTTCAAAGAGGTCATTCGACTTCATGGCTTACCAAGGAGCATATTTTTGGATCGAGACACTAAGTTTGTAGGACACTTCTGGAGAAACTTATGGAAAAAGCTGGGAACAAACTTGTCATTTAGTTCAACTTACCATCCTCAGACGAATGGTCAGACATAAGTCATGAACAGAAGTTTGGGAGACTTGCTAAGGAGCTTGGTGACAGAACACCACAACCAGTGGGACAACATATTACCACAGGTATAGATTGCTTATAATGACTCACTTAATAGGATCACATGACAGATTCCATTCCAAATTGTTTATGGCATGCAGTCAAGAGGAATTTTTGAGTTGAGGGATTCATAACAGATTGCGACTAGGAGCGCTAGTGCAGAAGATTTCACTGAGGCGATGAAGGAACTTCACAGCCAGGTGAAGGAATGATTGCAGATTTTGAGCCAAGAATATAAGCGGAGAGCAGATGAACATAGGAGAAAGCCTCAGTTCAAAGTTGGTGATTTGATCCTTGCACATTTGAGAAAGGAAAGGTTCCTGAAGGGGACATATAATAAACTGAATATGAAGAAAATCAGACCATGTAAGGTCTTGAAGAAATTTGGGACGAATGCATATGAGATTGAATTACCCGATGGGATCGGAATTTCTCCGATATTCAATGTCTCAGATTTGTACCCTTATAAATTTGAGGAAGCAGGAACATGTGATGCACAACCAGAGATTCAGTGGACAAAACAAATGCCAGTTGCAGAAAATCCACAGATGGAGTGCATACTAGACAAAATAATTAGTAAAAGAACTAGGTGAAAATAATACTTTGAATACTTGGCCAAGTGGAAGGGCCATCCAGTTGAATATGCCAGCTGGGAGAACAAAGAATATATCCAGAGGCATGGACAGACCGTGGGAAATCTCATGGACAGGAGCCCATGAAAATTTTCAAGCGAGGGAGTATGATCCAGGAGCATTGCAAGAGCGTGCAAGCATAGCCAGCAACGAGACAACGTGGAGATAAGAGACAGTTGGAAAAGCATCAAGAACATTTTTTGAAAATGTTTTGAAATATTAATGAAGTCATTAAGTGGAGGCATGCTTGTACTATTGTAAAATGACCTTGAGTGATCCGCTCTCATCCATAGTAGATAGGAGCCTTTATGTGTAATGAATGTAGGTAGATAGAATTTAATTCTAGATTAGACAGTTTTAGAGCACAAGAGGGAAATGAGATATATACACCCTCGTTGTATAGTTGTATTATTATTGTCAAGATAGAGCATAGAGCAGAGAAGAGAAGAGAGCAGAAAGTTGTAGTTGAAAACACCCATGTACAGAGATTTGGATTAATAGAAAGAGCTTCGATTCAAATTCATGGTGTCGTATTTGTTCTCTATGTATGCCTTTTGAATATTATGCTCATGGATGTTTACTTTCTGTTATACATTTTCTTTATATGTTGTGTATATGATTTCATGCTTTGTGTTTGAATTCTGAGAGAGAGTAAGGGATGAGTTTCAATTGTTTCTCTATCTGAGCAAGAGTTCCTGCAAGGAGTGCAGTGAAGTTGTCCACAAGGAGTGCGTTGACAAGAGTTTAGATTTTTATCTCTAAAAGCTCAGGAGGGTTAACGTTGTCCTCATTCTCGTAGAAGTGCAATTTGAGCACAGGAGCCATGCAAGGAGTGTGCAGGCCGAGTAAATTTCCAAAGTTGTGAACCTGAGAAATTGTTAAAGGACTACTGCTGCAGGGAGTGCGCAGAGTCGAAGGACTTCAATTATTGGAAGTAATTGAAGGATTCATTGCAAGGAGTGCACACAAAAGTCTTATTTAAGACTTGGAGTTGGAGAAAACTCAGAAGGGATAGAGTCTTTGCAGTTGTCGAAGAAAAACATAGAAGGTTGGTGCCTTAAGGTGTTGGAAGGAGGCGTCACAAGTTTGTGCTGCAGGAAGTTAAGTTCTGTGGAAAAGCACTTGGTTTATGAGTGCAAAATTTCTTGAAGGGAGAATGAACGGTCATAATTCTCTACGGAAAATTCACGAAGTCCCGTGAGCCGTCAGATCTCACAGACAAGTGGGGATATTATAGTGGCCACCATTCTGAAGTACAAGCCCAAGGGAAACCAAAGCCATTGATCAAGATCAACATGGACCCTTGGATCTACCCCTGAAAGTTCACTTTGGGGATTCAAGGGTCAAAGGACCTAAGCTTCTAAGGTTGGATTCGTGAAATCATGAAGAGCGAAGACAACATGAGGGACATGTGGTAGAATCACGAGGTGGGCCCATGGAAGAGATGGGTGGATGCATGTCATCTGTTGAAAGAATTCAATACCCCATTGACCTCTCGTGTCTCAAGGATTTGCGAGACAAGGACCAGGAGTTCGACATCAAAACTCACAAAATGGAAAGAAGAGAAAAGTGCTAGAGTTAGCTGGTGGTCATGCGCGGAGGGCGCTGACAAGAAGAGGAGTGTGCCCATATTGGCATTTTAGGTATCACAAGATTTGGAAGCAAGATTTGGGAGTTTCGACTCACGAACTCATGAGAGGCAAGTTGCAACAAGTGTTTAGGCACATCGAAAGTTCATTCCTCAAAAGGTGAAGAGTTAAATATTTGGGAGGAGAAGTTGCGAAGTCACGAACTCCGAGGTTCTGAAATCGTGAGAAACATGACCACATCGTTTCATCGAAAAAGGCTGGAATTGAGGCTTCGTGTTCAATCGCGTGAGGTCAATTTGTAAGGACCTATGGAGAAGAATCATTTTTTGTGTGTTGGATTCCCCGAAGAGGAATCAAAGAGTTAATTTGACTCAAGGGCAGAAAGTAGAGCGATCCTGTCGTGGATTGCCGACCCGAGAGCCGATAGGGTCTGTGTATACATCAAAACTCCCCAATTATTTGGCTACAACCAGAAGGAGGCTACAACCCCCAATGTTCTATGGCTACAACCAAAAGGTGGCTACAACCACCTGTCCTTGCCCCATCCTGCTTCCCTGAAGTAGAAGTAGAATGATGGAACCACTGTCACACTATCACTGTGAGATATACCACTGTAAAGTTGTACCAATAAATCTGAACCATACATCAACCTGCACCTCAACCTGTAATCAACCTGTACCATAAACAAGTGCATCAACCATGCACCAACTTGTAATCAACTTGTACCACAAACAAGTGCATCCAACCATGTACCAAGTATGTACCAATCATGT
>JZKD02S0255941.1:1091913-1104314 GCA_000966675.3 Picea glauca | reverse complement strand
CCGGTTTGGGTTTCCAGGTGAAAAATCTCTGTGTAATGTTTGTATTTGCCATTGTATCTTTTATGTTCTTTTCTGAATATCAATTTGCAGTAGATATTGTACAAGGTTAGAATTTTCAACACTCTGATACCATATTGTAACACCCCCTTTCCATCAGTCGGGCAGGTGCTACTTCGCGGAATAACAATCTCATACTTAATTCTATATATAAGACATATACATTTAAGTAAATGAAACACATTTAAACTTAGAGTAACCATAAGAATTACTACTATTATAAATAATCAATGGATTTAACATTAATTCATATGCACAATAGAATACATGATAAATATAAATACACAGATATGTAGAAAAATAATTAAAAATCATCTGGTACTTATCTTTGAAATGGTGGATATTCCACCAACCAGGTGCAAGCCTTCCACGAACCTCCCAGCCTTAGACCACACTACTCATCAATATCAGCAATGGGTCACCCCCAAGCTGCGACTAAGCTCCACCCCCAAGGCAAGGAGTCCTAGGCTAGGCTGAGGTTATAGGGAAAACACACAGTCACAAGGAAGGAATTTTCTCCCAGGAACCACTCATACTCACTGCCCATAGACTCTCCTTCCCAACATTCCTATTCCCCCATAGGAGTATACACCTTCTCTTTCACCTAGACAGTCCTTCAACTGTTAACCTCCCTTGCCTTAGGTTTCAGCAATAGACCAGACCGAAAGTCTCCAATCTCTGTGGTAGCTACAGGGTTCCTTCCAGGAGTTCTCTCCTTCCTCTGCACACTCTCTCACCTGGAGAGAGATGCTCATAGGACCAACAATCTGTTCTTCCAAATTCACCACCTCTCTCACCTGGAGAGAGTGTTGTACTAACTAGACAACAAGCCACACACAGTCCAACACTGCGTGGCCACAACAACCCTCAGGGAAAATAAACACGGGCTTTCCAAACAGGCTCAGCAATGACAGGATGGTCTCACGGTTATGGCTTTGGGACAAAGACTCCACACACAGGATCGATCTACTCAGACAGAGAATGCATCATCTTTTCTAGAAATCAACATAGGATATCCCGAAATCAACACACAAACTTCACCCCCCCCAGTTTCAGAATGCCACGAGGTCTCTTGTAGGGGTTGGATGGAACGTATGGTTCAAAAGATGCATGGGGATCTTCCAGAGGTTGGACAAGTTCATGACGAGGTAGTCGAGGGTCGAATCGTGGAGGAACCCCCACCACGGCTCAGCTCAGCTGTTTTATTTACATGGGATCAGGTTGACACTTGTCACCCATGAAACTGCATGCATTCCTTCAACACGTGTTCCTTCCATTTGGAAGTTGCTTGTCTTTCCAAAAAAGAACTTAGGATAAAACATAATATTGACATGTCTTTTGGAATAATATTTTAATATTATTCCCCAAGGACTTAAGCCCCTAGGCTCAACACTTAGTCCCTTTTCCCACCTTCCAGCCCCTAATCCCTTTCCCACTTTATGGAAGCTTAGTCCCCCTTCACTCATTCATCATGCTCAGTCTGCACACAACAATGTTTATATTTTATTACTATTTCTCATAAATACAGGTACAAAATCAGGCTCTTAGCCTTCAATACTTAGGCTCTCTGGCCTAACAATCACATAAGCCCACTAGCTTATATAAACTTGGCTGAACAGCCTATAAAACATATTTACAATTCATTTCATAAACAAGATTTACAATAGGTCTCGGCCTTGGGGACATTAGAATCCCCCTCCCCTTATTTTTGCACTATCCTCAATGCAACTTTACAGTACATCTGCAAGATTTTCAAAATTTTGAAAAAGATGCGGGTACTCTGCCCGCATAACATCTTCATGCTCCCATGTCGCATCCTCAAGACCATACTAGGTCCACTGGACCTTTACAAGCTCTATGGCTTGATTCCAGATCTGTTTTCTTTTTCTGTACAATATGCGCACATGATGCACTTGCAGGACACCTTCTTGTTCCACCTGAATCACATTCCAATCGATAACATGATTAGCATCAGGTATATATTTATTAATAAGTGAAACAGGAAACACATTATGTATAGTCATAGATGCAAGTAATGCAAGCATGTATGCAACTGGCCCAATACTTTCCAGGATTTCAAAAGGCCCACAGTATCTTGCTACCAACTTGGTGCAACTTCCCAGCTTCAGGGAACTCCTGTTAGTTTTCACTTTCAGGAAAACATGATCACCCACTTTGAATTCTCTGTGGGTTCTGTTCTTATCAGCATAACTTTTCTGCCTCTTCTAGGCAGCTTTCAAATTCTATTTAATTCTTATCATTTGGTCTTCCATCTCTTTGAGAAAATCTGGCCCAACTATTGCTCTATCAGCTGGATTATCCCAGCTCACTGGAGTGTTGCACTTTCTTCGATAAAGTGCTTAAAATGGGCTCATCTTCAACGATGCATGATACCCATTATTGTAGGAGAATTCTACCAAATGTAGGTAGTCTTCCCATCTTGTTGGTTTGTCCATCATGTACATTCTTATCATGTCCTCTATTACTCTGTTCATCCTCTATGTCTGTCCATCAAACTCGGGATCATACGCTGTACTAAAATTCAGATTCATCCCAAATCCTTTGAACGGTCCTTTCCATAAATTCGAGGTGAATTTCAAGTCCCTATCAGACACAATCATTTTAGTAATTCCGTGCAAGCATACCACTTATTTTAAGAATATATCAACAACATCTGTTGCCTTGTGAGTGGTTTTCATTGGAATAAAATGGGCATCTTTTGTAAGATTTTCCACCACCACCATGATCAAATCATGTTGCTTGCTTGTTCTGGGAAATCCTGCAATAAAATCCATGGTCACCACTTCCCACTTCCATTCTGGAATGGGTAAAGGATGCAACAACCCTATTGGGTGCCTATGCTCAGCCTTAAATTTCTAGCATTCCATACATCTGGCGATGTATTCAACGATCTCTCTCTTCAAACCCAACCAAAAGTAATGTCTTTTGATTGTTGCCACAGTCTTCTAATATCCAGGGTGTCCAACATATGTCACATTATGAATTTCTTTTAGAATCACAAGTTTCAATTCCTAAACATTGGGTATATACACTTTGTCTTTATATAGAAGTAATCCATCATCTTCCAAGGTGTAACTTTCCCTTTCCTGTGGCCTTTCACTCTACTGTAGATTTTCTACCAAATCTTTATACTACAAATTGGCACTTGCAGCTTCCAAAATTCTATCCTTAATATTCGTCCTGTACATGATAATGGTTGTAGCATGCAATTCATGCACCTTTTTACTGAGTGCATCAACCACCTTATTTTCCTTCCCTTCGATATGCTTGATATCAAAGTTGTATTCACACTGAAAATCCAACCACCTGCTTTGTCTAGTGTTTAAGGTTGGCCGCTCAAACAAATATTTCAGACCATGGTGGTCTGTTCTCAATTCAAAGCTTCTTCCCAGGAGGTAATGTCTCCATTTCCTCAGACCGTGGACAATTGCTGCTAGCTCCAAATCGTAAGTGGCATAATTCTTTTCATTCTCTTTCAATTTTCTGGACTCATAACAAATTACAAATCCATCTTGGTGGAGAACTCCTCCCAACCCCTCCTTACATGCATCTGTGCACACCATGAAATCCATATTTGGATTTGCAATTCTCAGGATTGGAGTGTTGGTTAACAATTGCTTCAATTGTTGGAAACTCTCTTCACACTCTTTAGTCCACTGAAACTTTTTCTCCTTCCTTTGCAAGGAAGTGATAGGGTGAGCTATCTTTGAGAAACCTACAATAAAACTTCTATAATAGCCCGTCAGACCCATAAAGGATCTAAATTTTGTCACATTCCTTGGCGCTAACCATTCTCGGATGGCCTCTACCTTCTCAGGATCCACAACAATCCTTTCTTATGAAATAATATGTCCCAAGTAATGGATCTGTCTTTGATAAAATGAGCATTTGCTCAACTTGGCATACAACTAGTGTTCTCTCAACACTTGCAACACCATCCTCAGGTGTTGTTCATGCTCTTCCTTTGACTTGGAATACAACAATATGTCATCTAGGAAGACTATGAAAAACTTGTCTAAATAGTTCATGAATACACCATTCATTAAGCACATAAAAACAACAGGTGCATTTGATAGTCCAAACGACACCACTGTGAAATCGTAATGAGTGTACCTTGTTATAAAGGTGGTCTTGCTGATATCCTCATCCTTTGTTCTTACTTGGTGATATCCTAATATGAGATCTATCTTTGAAAATATTTCTGCACCCTTCAGCTGATCGAAAAGATCATCGATCCTCGACAGAGGATACTTGTTCTTGAAAGTTACCTTGTTCAACTACCGAAAATCAATGCATAACCACAATGTCTCATCCTTATTCTTCACGAATAGGACCGGGGCACCCCAAGTTGACATACTAGGGTGAATGTACGCCTTCTTCAAAAGCTCTTTGAGCTATAATTCCAACTCTTTCAGCTCTGGTGTACTCATTCTATAAGGAGATTTCGACACCAGAGCTGCTCCAGGCACCAAATTTATAGAAAAATCGATGTCTCTCTTCGGAGGTAGTCCAAGTACCTCTTGAAATACATGCTTGAAATATGTGAGTACCTCATGGTCTCCAATTCTTGAAACTTCATCTCTAGATGCTTCCTCCACACGGGCTGTAAATAATTGGCAACCTTTCCTATAACACTTCTTCACCTGCATGGTTGAGATTTCTCTTACAACCATAACTCAGGTAATTGCTTGGACTATTTTCCAATTTCCCTCCTCATCCAGGCATGCAAACCTCTTGTTATGACAATCCAGGAGGGCATGGTGTTGGTCCAACTAGTCCATCCCAATTAAGCAGTCATAAGAGCCTAAAGGCAGAATATTCAATTCATCCTTCGTGCTCAATCCATTCATGTCTATCGAATAGGATTTAACCAATTTAGTGACCTTCCTCTTGGTAAATGCAAACTTTCCACCACCCTAGGATCTACATAACTATGGCTAGCCATGGAATCAATTAAAATAATAAATGGTCAGTTGTTGATCATACCTTCCACTTCAATCATGTATGATTGAAATTATGTTTACTTGTTGTCTAGGGTTGTGTAGATCCTTGGCATCCTGCTGCCCATATCCTCCATTGTTTCATCTTACTAAACATTGTGGACATTTCTCGCCTTATCTTTTATGTGGGGGAAGTACCTGTACCTATGGTTCCCTTTATATCCCCAACACTCCATAGGTGGCGGTCTGGGCATTTGTTCACCCACTTTAGCCTTCCTGGGCTCTCTGAATGATGGTTATCCCAGAGGACTATTTTTGAAAAAGGGAGGCTTGTTTCCCTTTTGCCTCTACTCTTTTCTGAACTTCTTCTGATCATCCCAAGCCTTCCGAAAAATAGGCCTTTCTCTTTTCTGTTCATATAAGCATTTTTCCCTTCTTATTGTTTCTTCCATAGTCTTAGGATCATCATACTGAATCCTGTCACCAATAGAAGGTGGAAGTCCACTCATATATCTCTGAATCTTGACAACCTCATCTTTGATGAACGGAACATACTTCAGTAGTTCCAAAAACCTTTGTTCATATTCATCGATGGTTATGCTGCCCAACTTGAGTTCGAAGAAATCCTTCATCTTTCTATCATAGTACCTTTTGTTCAGGTATTTCTTCTTGAAATACCTCTTGAAATCCTTCCAAGTGATATCTTTCTCTCTAATGTGCTACACCTGCACAAACTAATCCCACCACATGGATGCTTTTCCCTTTAGTTGATACATCAAAATTCTTCCTTCTGCATGAGGGGAGTAATTCTACAGTTGGAAATATGTCCTCATGCCTAGCAACCATGTTTTGGCATCATCCTCCTTCTTATGTTCTCCACTGAATGTTGGAGGCTTAATCTTGTTCATCTCTCCTTTGAATTCCTCCCTTCCAGATGTTTGATGTTTTCTAGTAGGGGACAGGCTTGAACTACTATGTGTTTCCCTGCTGGAATGATTTGGGGAGTGACGATGATGTCTGCTACCACTCCTCGATCTTATTCTTCTCTTAGGGGTCCCGTGACTCTCTGTCTTGCTTGAGCCACTTTTCTTCTCCAACTTCCTTTCTATTCTTTCCAGGTTCTTCAACATTTTTAAGTTGAATTCTCCCTGCTGATCCCTAACCCTCATGAACTTTCGGCTATCATCTTGGTGAGCCTCGGAATCCTTCTGCAATCTTTCAATGAGTTTCATCATATGTCCTTCCTTATCCATCTCTTTTCCATGCCCATTAGAGTTTGATCCTTCGACTCCCAAGTTGACATCCCTTCCTACCCTTTTGTCCTCTATTTCGGAGGCAATCTGTACCTTTTCCATTTCTATACTCAACGTAGATTCACGGTTGACCTGACCATCGTTGAAATCTACACACACAATGTGCAATCAACTAAAGTTTTTTAGGCCCTTAAACCTTCAAGAAACTTACAACACTCATAAACCAACATGAACAAGAAAAACGTTTTGATTCCATTATGTTTTCTGACCTTTGTTTGGCTCTGCAAATTTTGGGACTTCTGGTTTCGAGGTCTCAGTCCACGAGACTTTCATACTCATTTTTGGGTGATAGCTCCCTCTTTATCCCTACCTCATAACCAAAGGCACCTTTCACAACTTAGTGATCTTGCGAGTTCACGAGTTGAAGACCCTCGACTCTTCTTCCTCCAAAAACCAATACCCGAGATGTGATACAGGTATGGATCCCTCCTCGCTAGCACCTACTACATATAACTGTAGGCTAGGACTAAGTGCTAGCACCCCTCACAACTCGTGACTTCGCGAGTTGGAGTGTTGAGCCCTCGTGCTCCTCCTTTGTGAATCCTGAAATCCCAATTTACCTTACCCTCTAGGCCCACATAGCACAACTGTCTCCACATCTATAGTGGCGAGTGGCACCCTCAGGAGGGTCCACGTTATCTATGGTGACATCATCAAGTCCCACCATGCTCACTTTTCTTTTTTCCCACCGGCATGTGGTACACACCCATCTGTCCACGTCCATTACAAGTGAAATCCAATGATTAGGCATTTCTCAAATCTACGCCGCAGATCCCTTCGGTGTTTTGGGGTTTTGGGCATTGGGAGTTTGTGCATTCACACCTCTCAAAATTCTATTTTCTGAAATCTCAAAACTACTGTCTACCCCTCCACTTGATCCAATAGTCAATTTCCTATCTTACGATCTACGGTGTAGATCATTTTGGAATTCTGGGTTTTTCTATTTCACGACTTGCGAAAACAAGGTTCTTCCCTTTTGGTTTCCCATGTGCTGAAACGTCGTCCGATAGCCATGTGTTCCCCCTCGATGGATGGTCCCAACGAATTTAGATTTTTTTGTATCATGATTTCCACATTCTTGTGCAACTCCAAAGGGTTTTTAAACCCTACGCACGTTTTCCATATCTGACAGTCAGGAGGGTTCTCCTTTTTTCCAAATAGATCCTACGGCTCCAACACTTCTGTTGTAGAGTCCTCTCTCCCTATGGCCAGATACCACATCAGCTGCGGTTTCATAACACCGCTACACCTCCTGAGCTTGGTAACACGGTCAAGTAACTCCTTGACACTTAGGAGCATTCAAAGGTCTGAAATTGGTCCTCCAGCCACAATTTCCCCTCAAACCCTCGGTCCAAAGACCACTCAACTAGCCCATCTAGGCTTAGCGTCAAAACCTTGGCTTTGATACCAAATTGTAACACTCTTTCATTTGAATTTGTAATGCTCTAATACCAAACTATAACACTCTTTCATTTGAAGCTTGTAACGCTCTGATACCATACTATAATGCCCCCTTTCCATCAGTCGGGCAGGCGCTACTTCGCGGAATAACAATCTCATACTTAATTCTATATATAATACATATACATTTAAGTAAATGAAACACATTTAAACTCAGAGTAATCATAAGAATTACTTCTATTATAAATAATCAATGGCCTTAACATTAATTCGTATGCACAACAAAATACATGATAAATATAAATACAAAGACATGCAGAAAAGTAATTAAAACATCATCTGGTACTTATCTTTGAAATGGTGGTAATTCCACCAATCGGGTGCAAGCCTTCCATGAACCTCCCAGCCTTAGACCACACTACTCATCAAGCTTAGCAGTGGGTGACCCCTGAGCTGCGACTAAGCTCCACCCCCAAGGCAAGGAATCTTAGGCTAGGTTGAGGTTACAGGGAAAACACACAGTCATAAGGAAAGAATTTTCTCCCAGGAAACATTCATACTCACTACCCATAGACTCTCCTTCCCCACATGCCCGTTCCACCCCAGGAGTATACACCTTCTCTATCACCTAGACAGTCCTTCGGTTGTTGACCTCCCTTGCCTTGGGTTTCAGCAACAGACCAGACCGGAAGTCTCTGAGGTCTGTGGAAGATACATGGTTACTTCTAGGAGTTCTCTCCTTCCTCTGCACACTCTCTCACCTAGAGAGAGTCGCTCACAGTCCCAACAACCTGTTCTTCCAACTTCACCACCTCTCTCACTTGGAGAGAGTGTTGTACTAACTGGCCAAAAATCCACACGCAGTCCAACACTATGTCGCCACAACAACCCTCGGGGAAAATAGACACGGGCTTTCCAAACAGGCTTAGCAATGATAGGATGGTCTCATGGTTATGGCTTTGGGATAGAGACTCCACACACAGGTTTTATCTTCTCAGATAGAGGATGCATCAACTTTTCCATAAATCAACATAGGCTATCCCCAAAATTAACACACAGACTTCACCCCCCCCGGTTTCAGAATGGCACGAGGTCTCTTGCAGGGGTCAGATGGAACATACATTTCAGAATATGTAGGGGTCTCTTCTAGAGGTCGGACAGGTTCATGCCCAGGCAATTGAGGGTCGAATCTTGGAGGAACCCCCACCATAGCTCATCTTAGTTGTTTTATTTTCATGGGCTCGGGTTGACACTTATCACCCATCAAACTACATGCATTCCTTTAGCATGCATTCCTTCCTGTTGGAAGTTGCTTGTCTTTCCAAAAAAAACTTAGGATAAAACATAATATTGACATGTCTTTTGGAATAATATTTTAATATCATTCCCCAAGGACTTAAGCCCCTAGGCTCAACACTTAGTCCCTTTTCCCACCTTCCAACCCCTAATCCCTTGCCCACTCTGTGGAAGCTTAGTCCCCCTTCACTCATTCATTGTGTTTGTTCTGCACACGGTGGTGTTTATATTTTATTATTGTTCCACATAAATACAATTACAAAATCAAGCTCTTGGCCTTCAACACTTAGGATCTCTAGCCTAGCATTCACATAATCCTACTAGTTTATATAAAATCATCTCACGAGCCTATAAAACATATTTACAATTCATTTCATAAACAAGATTTACAATAAGGCTCAACCTTGGGGACATTACATCAAATAATTCAGAAAAACAACCTTGGAGATCGCATCCGCGAGGGTTCCAAGAAGAAGAAGCCAGAAGATCAGTATCCCAAGAAAGGTAATTCTAGCCATGCCTTGATTTCCATCAACTCCTCTCTTGATGCTTGGATCATAGATTTAGGAGAATCACGTCACATGGATTCCACAGAAGCATTATATTCTTCATTGGATGCATGCAAAGGCCCTCCTAATCTGATGGGGGACAACAATCTAGTTGAGGTCACCGACAAAGGAAGGATTGAACTCACCAACAGAAGCTTCGAGAATGTGTTGCACGTTCCCAAAATTTCTGTCAATCTTATCTCCGTGTATTAGATGAATAATTCCAACATCATAAATAAACTAATATTCACACCAAATGAAATGGATATCTATGACATGCAAACCAATTCCATGGTTTCTACTGGTGAGGTAAATCATCAATCAAGATTGTATACATTTTCTGAATTTATTGAACCGGATTCTGCTTTACTGCTTACCCATGCTGGTGAAAGTAGTAGGATATGCCACAAAAGTTTTGTACATTTGAATTTAATATATTTGCAACAACTTAGCAGACAATTACTGGTTGATGGTCTACCAGACATCCATTTCTCCAAAGGAATCTGTGAGGGATGTGTTCTTGGAAAACACCCTCAAGAGAAATTGGACAACGAAATGACTCAGAGAGCTTCCACTCCTTTAGATCTAATCCGTAGTAACCTCATGGATCTTTTTCCACATCCATCAATTAGCAAAGCAAGGTTGGTTCTCATTTTTTTTTATGATTTGTCATATTTTACATGGTTTACTTTCTCAGGAAAAAATATGAGGTATTTCAACACCTCAAAGATTTCAAAGCCCTGGTTGAGACACTCTCTAGAAATAAAATCAAAGTCCTCTAAACTGATAATGGGGGAGAGTATGTCAATAATGAGATCCAAAAAAAAATTCGAGGCAGGGGTTTAGTTTTATCACACAATTCCCTATAATCCATAGCAAAATGGAGTTGTTGAGCAGAAAAATAGATCTGTAAAAGAGATGGAATCTTGCATGCTACATGCAAATTCACTACCACCAAGGCTATGGGACAAAGCACTTAATTGTGAAACCTACATTCAAAACAAATATCCCCATAGATCTATCAAGGATAAGACCCCCTATGAGGCTTGGAGTGGCCTCAAACCGGAAGTGACCCACTTTCGTATTTTGGGTTCATGTATGTGGGCCCAGATTCCCTCTAAAAAGAGGAAGGCACTTGATCCACATAGAAACGAGTATACTTTTTTTGGATACCCTGACGGTGTGAAGGGATACAAAAATATTGATATTTCCTTAGACCGGCTTATCATTGAGCAAAGTGTCCAATTCGAGGAAAGTGTCTCAAATGTACCTCAACAGTTGCATGCAAACACTTTCATTCTTCCACCTGTATGAGATGATGATCATGCACATCATGACTCTTCTTCAGAAGATATTTTTGATTTAGAGGACTCAGATGATAAAGATACGGAGTTAGTACAGTCATATGTAGATTCATAGCATCCATATGTATTTTCATAGCGAGAGCATCGGCCCAAGTGGGCACAAACTACTCTTCAGAATGTAGGGGATCTTGTTGGTGCTCCAGTCGATACTAGGATGACTCAATATGATTTCTAGGAGGCTCCTATTGCAATCACTACCACTCAACCATTTCCCTCTAAGAATATTTTCTTGGTTTAGTCTTCAGATCCACATTTGTATGGAGAGGTTGCTGGAAATCCCTTTTGTGAATCTTCCATGCAGAAGGAGTACAACTCCCTCCTCAAGAACCAGACTTGAGATATGGTTCCCATTTCTTCTGGAAGGAAACTCATCATATGCATATGGGTATAAATGACCAAGAGTGCAGTGGATGGACATATTATCATATACAAAGCTAGGATTTTTGCTAAATGATTTCAACAGGTCCATGGCATTGACTGTGATGAGACCTTCACTCTAGTAGAGAATATGGGTTCCATATGTTTGGCACTTTCCATTGTGGTGACCAAGGGATGGGAAGTACATTAGATGGACTTGAAGAATGCATTTCTTAATGGTGATATCTTTGAGGAGATCTATATGGAGAAACCCTAGAGATTTATGCAGGATTCATCCTTGGTCTGTCCACTGAAGAAGTCTATTTATGGCCTCAAGAAGGCTCCGAGGGAATGGTATGCCAAGATGGACTACTACCTTGTTAAGAACCAAATATCAATATAGCATAGAAAAACCTTAGAAAAAGTACTCAACACCTTGAAAAAGAGACAATTTCAAATAATAAGCCTCTTCGAGGGGGCAACCTCCTTTTACCCCACATAAATGTTCAAGTACAAGATGATTCCAAATGAAAATGTCTCCTTGGTATATATAGGAGACTAGGAGGTATAATTACAACTAATGGCATAAAGTCAACATAAATAAGGGGTAATATGCCCCAATTAAGGGGTAATGAGCCAATATTAGGGCTTAAAATGCCCCTCCCCTTGAGACAAGTGTTGTCTGCAATGCTTGAGTAACTTTGGATGCTTTTGTATAAAAGACTCATCTTCCCAAGTGGAATGTTCAGCCGATAGTTTCCTCCATTTAATGAGATACTCTGAAATGGATCTATTCCTCAGCTGGTGAATTCTTGTGTCAGTGATGGATTTAGACTCCAATATGATTTTTTCTTCCTCATCAAGTTCTGGAAATATAGTATGAACTGGGATCTTGTCGCCTATAACCTTCTTTAAGGATGAAACATGGAAACCTAGGTGTACTTGTGAAGATGCAGACAACTCCAATTTGTATTCCATAGTTCCAATCCTTTGCAACACCTTATAAGGGCCATAGTACTTTGGTGATAATTTATTATCCTTCTTGGCTTGCTTGAGGGACATATGTTTCTATGGTTGTAGTCTTAAAAACACCCAATCCCCTAC
>JZKD02S0255941.1:1059403-1073424 GCA_000966675.3 Picea glauca | reverse complement strand
TAACATTACTAATTTAAATTACAACTAATGGCCTAAAGCCGACATAAATAAAATAACATTACTAATATAATATGCCCCAATTAAGTGGTAATGAGCCAATATTAGGGCTTAACATACATGTACGCTATGAAGGAAGTTGCCTCTTTCGTATTTCAAACCATGATGTTCCCCCATAATGGGAAGATCATTACCATTGACCAAGTTTCACATTATGAGCCCAACCCTTCTGCCAACATCGATAACATTCTCGCTCTTATCCACACAAGTCATGAAGCATACCCACTCATCGAAATGGGTCCCAGGATTTTCAAAGACCATCATTGTTAGGAACTTACCATGGTGCACCACCGCTCCTTCATCCTTCGAATCAAGTATGCATCATCTTGTCCAATGAAACTGACATAGAGGATACCCTTCCTCCCAGGGAGGCTTCTATCATATCTGATGTCCCACTAGTCGTAGAGCTCCCCCCTCACGAGACTCCTGTGAACTCATCGACTCCACCAGTTCACGATTTCACCTCTCCCCAAGGTCATATCCCCATTTGGGAGACAGTTCCCCAAGACATTACTCAAATCCCCTTCTTCTACCCTCCACTTGGCGTACAATATTTCCAAGTAGCTGCAACACTTACTCTCCCTAATATGGTGTTAGCAATTCCGGTTTGGTATTTACATCCACTAGAGATGGTCCCTCAACCGTCCTTGCCCCCGCAAATGGAAGGAATCCCAATGATGATTCCCATAATCACTCCTACCATACCCTCTACATCCCAACTCACTAACCTCCCTGCCACATCTAGGGGCAAGAGAAAGAAGAAGGATCCCGTAGATCCACTTCCCCCACGTGCCCAAACTCCTTGTGCGCTATGTGAGAAATATGGACACCCAACCAACAAACGACCATATCTACATGAGTTACATAACATAATTCGACTCAATCAAACATCATCACCGCTCTTCGTTGTAGCAAGTACTGCAACTACCTCCCCTAACTCAAGTGGAAAAGGGCTGCAAACCAAATTTGCTTTCACTATATGTTCAGAATATGGCCATTATACACACCATTGCCCAACACTTCCTCACTTCCGACAGACATTAGTCGTAGGATGCCAAATCTTCCATAACAAACCCAATCCAGCTACATCATCCCTACCAAAAATCACTGATATCCATTATGTCACAACTTTAGTCAATGAACGTATGAGATGCCTCTTCTCTCTATGTGAATCCGTAGATCATTTTACATATAAATGTCCTATGATCCTTGAATACAAGCAACACCAAATGACCGTGATTCAAACCCCTGCGCCCCCTACAAAATTGATGGTTGACATTACCTCATCATCGAAGATTATTCATATCATTTCTCCTAAACCAGAGGCACTCCCTATCCCTCCATGGTTCTTGGATGACTTATTCGAGGATTTACCCCCAAATCCCCGCAATTCTCCCATTCATTTCCCTATATAAATTTTACATCCAACTAACACTAGTACTCCTTAGTAATTCAATATTTGGTTTATGTCAAGCGAACCATCGCAATCTCATTGCGTTGTCCCCCCTACTTATCCATCACCCAAGGACAACCAAACGACAACAGTCACCGATATCACTCTTTTAGACCCCTTGTATCCAACCAATTCCACTTTTATGAGGATATACTCAAAGAATTAAACACCCCTGACTACCCATGGGATGCGCTACACCATAGAGTGCTCTTTTTTCCATAGGAATCCTTCATGCTTCCTAACCAACAACTCATATACATAGTCGAAACCAAGGATTTTATCCCATCAGGGCATATCGACTGGTTCAATAACCCCATTTCCACCCCTGATACTTTTGAAGAAGGCAACATGGACAACATTTCTCTGACCATCAAAATCGATATTTCCATCAAGGATGGAGTCATCGAGGAAATCACCATTGGAATCACATGCACTCTTGAAGAAATCACCACAGATAAATCCCTCTTTCAAGAATATCGAGATATTTTTGCCTGGTCATACATAAAGATGGCTGGATTTGATCCCTCTATTGTTGAACATTACATCGACACGTGGCCTGACATTACACCAGTTAGTAAAAAACAACAACCACTACACCCATCCAAAGCAGTGGCCATCAAAGCTGAGATTGACAAATTACACGCAATTGGGTTCATCTACCCCATCGCCTATACATCATGGGTTTCCAACCTTGTACCCATTAACAAAAAATAGGGCACTATCTGCGTCTGCATGGACTTTCACGATCTCAATCATGCATGTCCCAAAGACAACTTTCCAATGCCTTTCATCGATCAAATTATCGATGATTGTGCCGGCCACGAGGCTCTATCCCTCATCTACGGTTTCTCTGGTTAAAATCAAATCCAAATCCATCCAGCAGATCAATACAAAACCGCATTCACCACCCCTTGGGGTACTTTTTTATATTGTGTCATGCCTTTTGGCCTAAAGAATGCTAGCACAACTTTCCAATGGGCTATGACATAAATTTTTCACGATCTGGCTCATATCATCCTCGCATACTTGGACGATCTCACAGCTCGATCCAAAAAATGCACCCAACATCTTGATGATTTACGGATCATCTTCCAATGGTGTCATCAGTACAACATCCTCTTGAACCCCCTCAAGTGCATGTTTTTCATCACTGCGGGGCGACTCCTCGGATTCATCGTTTCCCAAAGTGGTATTACCATGAACCCCCTTAAAGTCCAAGCCATCATAGAAATTCCACCCACCTGAACTTTATGTCAACTCCAGAGCCTCCAAGGAAAAGCAAACTTTTTATGGCAATTTGTACCAGACTATGCCACTCAAGCACACAGTTTCCTTCATTTACTATGCCATGACATCCCATTCCACTAGGATGAACATGCCAAAAAATCATTCAGTGATCTTAAAATGGCATTGTCTAATGCCCCTTTAATTAGTTCACCTGACTATAATCGCAACTATATCCTCTACATATCAGCATCATCTGTCTCAGTAGCGGGAGTTCTCATTGAAATCGATGATGACGATCAGGAGCATGTCATTTAATACATTGGTAAAAAACTCTCATGGCCACCCTTGAAGTATAAGCACGAAGAGAAACTATCCCTTCCAGTCATCCTCGCAGTCTAGAAACTGCACCATTACATTCTGCTTCGCATGACTAAAGTCATAGCAGATTCCAACCCTATGCAATACTTTCTCAATCATCGGCAAATTGATGGCCAATTTGCCCAATGGATCATTATCCTTCAAGAATACAATCTCAAATTTTTGACACCCAAGAGCAAGAAAGCTCTTGTCCTTGACGAACTTGTCACGGCCTTCCCCTCTGATACTACCAGTGCCCCCCTGAATATTGACTTCCCCGATGAGCATCTCTTTTATGTCACCTTGGATGATCCTTGGTACGATGACCTCCTTGTCTACCTCTGAACCCAAAAGTTCGATAACCACCTCTCACGAGATTATCACCATCGTATTCGCCACCAGGCCCCCCACTATCTCCTCATCGAAGATATATTATATCGGTGAGGGGTCGACACCATACTTCATCGCTACTTGACTATTGATGAGGCCGATAGAGTCTTGAACGACTGCCATAGTGGCGCATGTAGGGGCCATCTTTCGGGAATGTCCACTTCTCAGAAAATCATCCGAGCAAGTTATTTTTGGCCTACATTGTTTCGCTATTGCATTCATTCTGTGAAGCAATGCGAGAAATGTCACCTTTATGCCAACAAAGAATGAGCACCACCTTCTCTTCTTCACCCAGTCATTACTGTCGACGCATTTTGTAAATGGGGCATCGACTTCGTGACTTGTAATCCCCCATCCAACAATGGACACAAATACATTGTTTTCGTAGTCGATTACTTCACAAAATGGGTTGAAGCCATGCCCACCTTCAACAACACTGCTGACACTGCAATGCATTTTTTCTTTAACCATGTTATATCCCGCTTTGGAGTACCATTGCAGCTAGTTTTCGATCACGGGAAACATTTTGATAATGATATTTTCGTCGAACTCTCATCTTGGTTAGGATTCTCCTGCGAATTTTCCTCGCCATATTACCCCCATTCTAACGGACGGGTCGAAGCAGTTAAGAAGGTCCTCAAGACCATGTTAAAGTGCATGGTTAATAAACATAAGACCAATTGGCATCATATGTTATTTTCCGTGCTATGGGCTTACCGTACAGCCGTGAAAACAACCACTGGTTTAACACCATTTCATCTAGTCCATGGGGTTGAGGCTACTCTTCCCATCAAGTGCGAAATTCCCACCTTATGCACCACAATTGAGCTATTACCCAACACTACTCCAATGGAGCATCATTTGCTGAACTTAGAGTCCCTGTATGAAGATCGTCGATCTCCATTACAAAACAATGAGGTAGCCGAAAAATGATCAAAAGCCACCCTTGATCGCCATGTCAACCTTCACTCATTTCAAAAAGGTGACCTCATCCTTGCTTATGATATCGCTCATGATACCCTCGGTCACGACAAATTTGAGTCACTATGGCATGGCCCCTACATTATCCAACATTGCCTCACCAAAGGTGCCTACATCCTAGCTTCCCCCGAAGGCCTCTCTCTCAAAGAACTCATCAACGGGTTATACTTAAAGAAATTTTACGCCTAAATGTAGCCATTCTACATTAGGTTCTTTCTTTTATAGTTTTTTTAATATTTTTTCCATCCATCATGTCTAAACTATCATTTGTGCTATTGATAGATGCTTCCTCTTCCAGCCTACCACACCGGTTACACTGATGGCGCCAGCCATTGGACACAAAATCTCGCTTGGGAAGCTTGGGTCCTCTATTCCCCCTCACATGAATTGCTCCACTTTAGTGGCATATGTCTAGGTTCAACAACTAACAACCAAGTTGAGTACACTTCCATCATTGGCCTCCTCGTCTATGCCCATCATCATCGTATTCGTCACCTTAGCGTCTTTCTTGACTCTCAACTAGTCGTCCTCCAGCTCAACAATGTGTACTGTGTCCGTGATCCTTGCCTCTTTCACAAATACCTACAAGTTAGACTTTTATCTCGACATTTTGATTTCATTACATTTACACATATTCCAAGACAATTTAATCAAATCACAGATAACATAGCTAACATTGTGTTAGATTGGCATATATCACATCAAGATATCTCTACACACACATAAACCATTAAGAGCCTGTCACAACATATATAGATTAGAAATCATAAATAACATTAAAAAATACATGTAAACATCACAACGACCCCAAACTGTATACTCATATATATATATAAAAATTGGTCCACAGTGCCATTAAAATGTTTACATACAAATATACAAAAATCCGCAGGCCAGTGAAGCACCTCGGTAAAAAACTGGTGCCACTACCCCAAAATGGGCTTACCATTCTATATACAAAATACAAAATACATAGAGCGAAACTCAAGGTGCCTCTAGAGCACCACATCCTACCCCTCCCTCTGGCAATGGTGCCCCACCCACTACTGGTCCCTCTGGACTTGGAGGTAACCGTCCGGTCATTGCAACACCTGCTATTGTTGCTCACTGCACCACGATCCACTACGTCAGCGAAAATCCCACACATTTCTCCAGGATGCCCTCATCTTGGATGTGTAACCACATTCCCTTAGGCATGCCCTATAGCACCACCTCCAAGCAGTGATGAATATCCTCAAAATCTCCCTCAGCCTCCGTCGGAGGAGCATGCGATGGCCGAGCACTAGGGTCATCAGAAGGGCATCTCCTCACCGCTCTCTCATCACCGACTAGTCTTGCCTTCACTTCCTCATGACAACGTCTCTCTCCTACCCGTGACCCTCCCCACGATAGTCTCCATGGCTCTTGGCAAGCTGACACTCTCATCAGCTCGACCTCGCGCCCGCGAGGTCCCACAACTACACATACAAACAACCAAATGATAGTATCAACATCTATCCAAAATACACATGTCATGCTATCTCAAAAAACAAACATATCAAAATCATAAACATACCTTGGTGATCAAACACCTCCCTTGGAGGTAACACCATGTCTAGATCACCCTAGAAGTTAACACCACAATACAGATACTACAGTATGATCTGCAACATCTGACACCACACCTGTGTCACCTCAGTTGTAAAAAAGTGGCCGCCCTCACCACCCCTATGGTGAATCAAAATCATAGACCACTGCCTCAGTCATGTCTCTCGCGCACCAGGCATGCCCAATAAAAAACTAGGGCGCAGCATCGACACCCTCTCCAAAAACTAGGCCACCAAGATGGACCCAAAGGCAAAGTCCCCTAAGTCTGAAGCCCGACATCTGTCCAGCTGCCCTACCATCTTGGTATGCATCATCAACCCCTAGGCAAAGTGCTCCCTAGCCAGTGCCCTCCCCATAACCCTTAGTTGACCACCCCTGATCCACTGAGTCACGAGGGACCCATACACCCTCACAATCATCGATGCTACACAGTGATGAGCTAGAGCATCCATTTCCATGATACTCATGATGGATCCCGACATGTAGTTCTCCCTCGAACAGTACCTCCGGCCCAAGGTCGCTAACGAAACATTCACAGGTAACACTAGCTCCACCAGTAGGGGCATTCCTTGAAAAGAGAGCCTAGTCAGAGAGTATATGTCCTCCACCACAGTGAAGGCAATCTACTCTCCCTGCACCATGAAGCAATGTAGATCCGGACTCCACATCCAGATCAAAAACTACAGAAGATACTCCTACACCCGTATCAATGAGAACTAGAAGAACTTCAGTAGCCCACATGCTACCAAAGTAGCATGAACCCCCAGCTCCTCAATAGCCACGACATCCCTCAGTTGTGACCAATCACGCTCATGCCAATGGATTGGCATCGTGCCAAATGATCACCTGCAACCACACCATATAGTCCCAAGTTAGCCATATTGACCATAAAACGCATTAGAATCTCCAAAAAAGATAAGTTTTTCACCTGTCAGCCTTGCCCCCAAGGCGCAACTATTTAACCCATAGGTGCACACATATGCGTGCCTGTTCACCCCACAGGTGCACACATATGCACGCCTATTCACCCCACACACATGCATGTAGGCACGCCTGTCCATCCCATAGGTGCGCATGCGTGCATGCCTACCTACCCTACAGGGGCACCTCCATGCGCCCCTATCATGAACATAGGTGCGCATCATAGCGTGCCTGTCCCCTACACAGTCACACACCCATGCACAGTTCTGTAGCAAACAGGAACACATATTATGCATGCCTTTTCCCCCCCTAAGGGCGCACCCATGCGTGGCTATCTGGATAACAGGCGCACACCTGTGCGCACATATTTCTGGATTGCCTGCACACTTGGTGTCCCACACCCATAAAACCCCTTGTACGACCCTCCGTACAGGCCCTGCCCATAAATTGAAAACCTACTTCTATGCAGGATGATAAGACCACTAACCTGAAGCTCACTGGGCCTGAATCGACTACCTCATCCTCCCAGAATCTCCAAATCTCCTCTGAATACCTCTCATCCAGTCACTCTGGCAGCAAGTACAAATGAGGTGGCAATGTGGGCCCTACAACTATATATAGGCCTCTTCGCCAAACTTCCAAACACCATTCCAGGAGCTCCGGGTGTCCATTTTTCGATCCATCTTCAGCCATGGGATCAACATCTCGTCATCTACATCAAGACAGTCCCTGAGCCATTTTTTATCCTTAGACCCTGTGGCACCATTTTTTTTCATACCCCATCTAGGTACGCATGCTCATGTTCAAAATTATCAATTAAATGCTTATATGTTTGATTCTCTTCAGATATTGTCCACATCGGGTATTTGGTTTTCATGTGTGCAGGTACTTGGTCATCATACATCAACGCAACCCCTTCAGGTATATAATCAACACTGGAATGTAATAATTCCCTCTGAATATCAATTGCATCTCTAGTCACACCCTCTGAAATTTGCCTCTAGGATCCCCATATCCGGCTCTGCAGTACCGACACCTCCATGGCATTTTCGGTATTGTCAACCGATAGCAATCTCCCCCACATGAGTTGTCCCATTCATAGCACCCTTTGGTACTTTGACACTCATGATTTTTTTCAACCCTTTAGGGATGGGAGTCCTGATAGTCTTACATCATGTTGTGAATCAGCCACATAATCCTCCTCATTTTGCTATCTTTCCCAACAGATTCCCAGATTATCTCTTCAAAGTTCTATTTTGACTGCACCTCCGTAGTATCATGAACCCTCCATTTCATCCACAATTAGTTTTCTCATCTTCAAAATTCCCTCCATTTCATCTACCTCATACAGAAACCCACCCATGGGCCCCCCACCCTCCACCAATTCTCCAAGAAAATTGCGCCATCACTGGCCCAACCATATTGCATCGGGGCACCCATTTCTATATTTGTACACTCATCCTAAATTATTCTTTATTTATTTGGTCAATTGTAAAAAGCCTTTGTTTCTAGTATTTACATATATTTTTGTCGTCACCTTTGGTGACCTTCTTCCCTTTTTTAGTAAACACAACCCATGTCGCCCTTGGTTGGGGCACTCCTTATCATCTACCCTTGTTGACATTGTCCATATACTCTGAATATCCCATAGGCCACTTACCTCTTCCCTTTGATTTTGTTCACTTTGTCCCGCCTCTGGCACAACTTATCCCACATCTTCTTGTCCCCCTGCCACTCGACCTAGTTGAATGGTTGCGACCACTTATACTTCGCATATAACCCCAACCAAGGGAAGTCTTGAGTCTTCATACACCTTGAATTTGTCTATGTACCTCCTCCAGTTCCTCACCTCACCTAGTAGATTTCATGAAGCCCCCAAGTTGACATCATCACAGTTTCCAGAAGGGAAAGAGTATCTTGACTCTCATTACCTTTCCAATGACAGGTCTCGGATGACACAGGGAGAACCACAATTTCTCCCTATTGTCGTTGACCCCCGTAACATTCGAATTCAACACTTTCTCATGTTACGGTGGGTCTTACTTTGTGACTATTGCAGTTATTCCTTATATTTTATGAAGACCTATGAACTTGGCTAGGCTATCAATTCCTACAGAATCTATGATACTTCTCATAGGTGTCACTGCCTACTGTTCAGAGTGTGTTCCTCCACAAAATTGTCTTCTATCACAACCACCCCTGAGGGCGCTTGTCTACATCGACAAACAGTTTTTATTATTGTGAAAAACCATTCCTTTTTGAGTTACATGACATGAGCATGGGGCATGCCTGCCTTGTTTGTACACAGTTTACTTTTACACACCTCATGGAAGGTTGGGTTCTATAGGTTCCCTTCTCCCTCCAACTGGTCCCTCTTGATACTCTCACTATCACTCTCTCTTACAACGACACTCTTAGTAGAAGAAACATTGATGAATTTCAGCTATACGTATGCTCCTAACCTCATCCATCAGGGGGCATTTATTATCACTGAAATTTTGTTCGCAAATGGTTACAAGAATCTAGCATCGTCAGACAGTTATGAGGTCACCCATGGACCAAAATTACCACAAAAGCATTTCCAAAAGGTCCAAAACTATACAACCAGTGATAAAATTAAAGTGCACTATGACTACACAAGGCGCATGTGCACATGCGCGATCCAAAAATGCAGGAAAAGCTCACATGCACACAATGCACGACTATGGTCACTAAAATCTACACACATCTAAGAACGATGCATTTATGATATTGGTCGGCCTCCCACCCACTTTTGGTTCAGCTTCCAAGTTGATTTGACACCCAAATCTCGATTGAATCCAATTGGGTGGCTGATCAAAGACCTAAAAATGCCCTAATTAGCCTCTTTTCACACTACAAGCTGGTTGCACAATACCTCAAAGAGGTGCTATAAAAAAAGGCCATGGGTGCACTTCATTTTCAAGGAATTCAATAGAAAAGTTATGTTGTTGCTATTCTCTTGAGGAATCCTCTATTCTCATCAAGGGTATACTAGCACCATTACATTGGGCAATCCATCTCACCTCTTGAGTGGATTAGCTTGGAATTCTTTCACCATTTCATTCAAAGTTGTAATAAGAGATTATTTGTGGGGGTCCAAGAGCCCTCCCTTGGAGGAAGAAGGGACTCGTAGTCCTGTTTCTTCTTGGTGTTTTCTTTCACTAATATAATCCTTGCCATTGGTGACATGAGTCTTATTGGTTTTTTGTTCTTATGTCCTTATGCTCAATAGTTTAGTTGTTCTTTTATTTCTTAGTTTAATTCTTAGTTGTTCTTTTATGTTTCTTTCTCTAACCCTTTTCCTTTACAGTTGTCTTGCTTAACTAACCCAACTAAGCTTGTAAGCACCTCTGTTTTGCTCATCTAGGTGGCAAAAGAGGTGCAACACCATGCAATAGAATATTCTCCTCAAATAGTTTTGAAATGGTAAGCCATAGGAAACTTGAAACATAATCCAAAACAAAATGTACATAAAATATCAGCCAAAAAATTCGATGAAGGACCAAGAATAGCATTATTTATGCACATAGGAGCTAGAACAATAGTTGATGTGATGATTAAAGGAAATTAGATTGAACAATGGGTAAGGAATTAAATCGGGTGTATGCCAATGTTTGATCCTCAACAAGAAAATGAAATATATAAGATGGCAAGAAAAGAGGTACTTGGAAAGGATTGGGGAGCATCAACATCATATGTGCCTCATGTAGGGGATTGTGGAGGGTCGGAGAAAGAAATTGGAAAGGTAAGAATGCTAACAAAATTATGGAGGGGTTTTGTAGAGATAATGAAATACTAAAATGCATTGAGTACACACTCTATGGAATGAATGATCACTTCACATGAGCAATGGAAAATATCATTGCACAAAGGGTGGTGAATTAGGTATAGCGTAGGAAGAGGACCGATGAAGAATTTAGATTCAGTGCACAAATTGGGGAGTATGATGTGGATAATATCATCTTGGACTTGGGGTCTGATGTGAATTTTTTACCAAAGTAGACATGGGATATGATGAGAAAACCCAAGCTAGTATGGTCTCTTATTCGATTGGTCATTTGACAAGAGTAGACTTTTAAGTTATTGAGATCATGGATGACAGTCAACCATATCCAACATAGATGGGATTGGAATGGAAGATCGGTAACCAATCGATCATTAACTTGAAGAGGAGGGAGATGATATTTGAACATGGAAATTTGAAAGTTACTGCACCCTTGGACCCATCAAAAGGGAACATATACATAGATTCATCTAGAAGAAATGTCATTGACAAATTGTATAGCATTATTGCACAGATGGATGATTATGTAAACCCTACTATAGATGGTATGCTGAGTTGGTGAAATATCAGTTCATGCACATCAAATTCTAAATAAGGTCTAGAGAATTGACAGCATAGAATGCATGAAGTCTCAACTAGACAATGTGCATGCATAACCCGATCCTTGTGTTGGATTGGAACAAAATTATGTGATCCACCCATGTATGATGGATTGAATGAAATGAGTTTGTTTGTAAATAATGGTGTTGGGACTATATGTTGTCCTAAAAGTGACTCTAGCTAGATGGTGGGATACACACAAGGAAATAATGAAAGACTAGCCACAATGCAAAAGACTAATTCAAGTAAGGTTTGGTACTGAGGGAGAAAACATTGCACAAAAGTATACAAGAAAGAGTGACCCCACAGGTCATGCTGAGCAGTGTAGAAATTTGTGGAGTTCAATACCAAAAACATAATGGACACACATAATTATACATACCCTGGATACAATTTCGAAGAAGTTGTACTTGGAATTGGAAATGCAGAGACATAAAGAATAATATGGGAAGATTTGGCTCAAAGGTTCAAATTCATATTTACATTTGAACATGAATCTCCATTAATAGATGCATCACTACATGTTATTTGAGCTAAGATCTTCCCAAAAGAGGGGCCAATGGAGGTGGTACCAATATGAAGTGTGCACAGAGATACTATGATTGTCCATGCGTTATTGGATTGATCCAATGTGGCTAAGGAAGAGCATGATGAAGAATATACAAGAAAAATACAAGTACCTGAAACAGAAGGAGAACAAGCAGTAGAAGGGTAGAAGCTTAAATCCATTGCATACACCCATCCAATAAATACGCAAAAGGTAAACATTGGGATGAAAGAGAATACAAAGTTTTCATATATAGGGGATTACTATAGTGATGAAACAATTGAGAATATTGCAGACTTGTTGCATGAATATCAAGATGGACCAATAAGACAAGATGACAACCTTCCTAACAGGGCGCATAGCAAGTTCAAGTCATCCGTAGCAAGATAGAGGAGAAGTAGAAGTAATACTATGTTTAGTTTAGGTCACCATCAGTCGGTCCTTTTGTAATAAAGCTTCTATCAGTATAAGTAATAATGGAAATGCCTAATTTTTATGTAAGAATCAATATGTCAATAACTCCTGCGGGAAAATTCTCTTGCGTATCTGATTGCACAGAGAATCTTAGAAGGAAAAGAAGCATCTTTCGTTTTTGAATATTGGAATTGTTTGTTTAAGAATATAGTCAAAGATATAATATGATGAATACGTTTTTACTGAATTCCCTTTCTTATTCCTTTTCCCTCTATGTAATTCATTTTTCCGTTTCTCAGATTAGTGTATAATTAATTTCTTTTTTGTATTTTGTTGAGAAAGAGTGTGCACCAAACAAACTGGTGCACACCTCTTTTTATAATGAGTGTGTGATGCAATTTTGCCTTTAGGGTTGATGGAAGCATGAGAAAATACACAGCGATCACTTTTGAATAGAGGAGGTCGAGTTATAAGAGGTGATACCTCTCTCTCCCTTTATGAGCATAGTCTCCATCCAACACATCTTCCTAGCTATTGTTAATTCACCCCTCAAACTCAAATGCATTGTTGCGCCCCTCACCATCTATTATTTATCCTTTCCACTCTTCTTGTAAGGTGCCCTCCATATTTCAGAATTTTCCTATTTGATAAGAAAAGCGCTCTCACCCAGATCACAAGACCTATGCACAACAACATTTTAAAAAATGAAGGGGATAGGAGGGGACTTAGGTGAGATGAATATTTTGCTGAAACCAGGAGCTAAGCCAGTATGACAGAGACCTTACAGGTTAAATCTGAAGTACAAGGAAAAGGTCAAAGTCAAAATAGAAAAGATGTCGAAAGTAAGAATCGTTGAACTAGTATAAGAATCTAATTGGATCATTCTTATGGTATTATAGGACAAGAATCCATGAGGAATAAGGATCTTTGTGGATCTTAGGAAGCTAAATGATGTGTTTTTACATGATTCATTCTCAAGACCATTCATAGATGAGGTATTGGAGAACGTAGGAGGGAAAAAAAAATGTTCTTTCATAGATGGATTCTCGGGGTACCATTAGATAAACATTTCACAGGAGGACCGAAAAAATACCACTTTCATGATAAAGTGGGGGAGTTATCAGTATACAATAATTCCCTTCGGATTGAATAATTCCCGTGTGGTGCTTTCCATAGTTGTGGTTGCAGTGTCCAAGGAATTTATTCATAAGTTTCTTGAAGTGTGCTTGGATGATTGGACAATTTTTAGTCTAATGAAGGATCACATAGAAGGAATTTTTTATTAAGGTTGGTTGTCATTGATGTCAACCCTCGAAGAAAATCTGGTAGCGAATTCTGGTAGCACAAAGGTTTGTGTAATGGAGCCAAGGTTGTTTCATGTATAATTGTATAAGTTTTGATATATTTGAAGGTAATACTATTATATATGGATAATGCATGTCATGCCAGCTCTGGTGGTATGTGGAACGTCACAAAAATCCTCATGGTTTGAGAGTTATAGCCTTACGAAGTTGGAGGAACCTCATATGTTGGCTCGAATCCCCAAAAGGTCAAAGAAGTAAAAGACCTTACAAAGAAGAAATTATTATTTAAATGATAAAGTAAAGTGACAAAGTCAAGAAGGATTATTTAAATAATAAAGTGAAGTGACAAAATCAAAGAAGATTATTTAAATGATAAAG
>JZKD02S0255941.1:1034499-1059353 GCA_000966675.3 Picea glauca | reverse complement strand
AAAGTCAAGGAGGAATATTTAAATGATAAAGTAATGGAGAACTTTCTAATTATGGAAAGTGGTTAACCCTAAAAATGAGGAAAATAGGTTAAGCGACCTATAAATGGGTTAAGTGGCCTATAAATAGGTTAAGTTACCTATAAATGGGTTAAGTGACCTAGAAATGGGTTAAGTGACCTAGAAGATGCTTATAAGGAAGATATTTGGAGAGTATAAATAAGAGGCAAGGCTCTCTCATTTTATATCACACTTGAGAATATTGAATATCTATAGGTGACTGGGGTAACCAAAGGATACATAAAAAGAATTTCAGAGGGAAGGTGAAGAAAATAAGCTCAGAATTCAAGGGAGGATAAATTCTTTCGATGATGCTTTCTAAGGTATGTTATTTACAGTTCATCTCACCATTTTCGCAATAATTTTTTTTCTAGAATGATTCAAATCGTGAAATTGATAGGCCATTGAGTAAACATATCCAATAATATTTTGTAAAACATTCAACTTGTCAGTCGTTGTATTTTTTGGGTTACACTCCGAGGAAAATAGGGTTTGTGGCTAGTCCTGAAACTAGTCTAAAAATGGTGTTTCGGGTACAAACATCATAACTTATTCATAATATATACAAATTTAGTAAGAAATAATGTGTTGGTTATATTACAGTCTCTAGTATGTTTTGTAACATGTTTAGATCCATTCAACAAATATTCGGTGTGAGGCACACTCTTCAAGGTCTCTCTCTAGAATAAACTAGAATTCAACAAGGTATGCCATTTTTTCTATAACTCCATTTTTGAGAGGTTCCAAGTAGTGACACCGGGAGGAATTGCATAAAACAAACTGAATAAAATTGTGTACAAATTTCATATCTTTATGCATTACAATTACATAGTTATGATTATTTCAAGATAGGGTTGTTGACTAATCCCCAACTAGTCATGTGAGACTAAAGAAAAGTTTGATGAAAATTCTAGTCTCTTTTTGTGAAAGTAAAGGAAGGTTTGCAAGTATGTGATCATAAACTAGGTCTATTATAGAGTTACAAATCATATTTGGATGATGAAATTTATGAGGGATTTTGGTTAAGGTACATGTTGGGTACATGGTTGAGACAAGTAGTTGATGAGTTGGCACATACAGAAGGTGTATAGTTGATGATGTTAGTACATATTGATGAGTCATAGTTGATGAGTATTTGACACATGATTGGTACATACTTGGTACATGGTTGGATTCACTTGTTTATGGTACAAGTTGATTACAGGTTGTTCGGTACAGGTTGGTGCATGGTTGATGCACTTGTTTATGGTACAGGTTGATTACAGGTTGAGGTACAAGTTGATGCATGGTTCAAGTTTATTGGTAAAAGTTTACAATGGTATATCTCATAGTGATAGTGTGATAGTGGTTCCATCATTCTACTTCTACTTCAGGGAAGTTGGACGGGGCAAGGACAAGTGTTTGTAGCCACCTTCTGGTTGTAGCCGGAGATCATAGGGGGTTGTAGCCAGAGAATAGGGGAGTTGGAGCTTATTTTAGGTTATAGCCTGAGAAACAAGGGGGTTGGAGCCTCCTTTCAGTTGCAACTGGAAAACAAAGGAATTTGGTGCTTCGAATCAATGTAATTCTTCAAGACATATAAGAAAAAGCATTATGTGGTTTTCTCCTGCTTTGGGTTTCCACGTAAAACACTGTTGTATTGTGTATGTGTATGATTTGTCATTTGTTCATTTCTTATTTACTCTACAGTTATTGGATGATAATGCTACATTGATATAACACTTGGATTATATGGTTAAAATGGATTAAATTTCTCTATTAATGATTCACCCCCTCCTCAGTAATCCAACAATTCATATCAGAGCAGGTTCCTTCAGAAATCAATTTAACCTCTAAAAGGTAGATCATGGAGAGAAACAACTTGTATAAAAATGAAATACCATAGTTCAATGGATAGAAGTATGCATTTTGGAACATAAGGATGAAAACATATATACATGCATAGGGATTTAAAATTTGGCAATCAATTGTAGATGAATACACAACACCAACAATTCCACCAACAAATGACAAAGCAGTGAAACTTAGTCAAAATAATTCCAATGCCAAAAGTGCACTTCTGAATGGTCTTAGTGAAATGATATTCACCAAATTTGCACATTGTTAATCTACTAAAGATATTTGGGACAAACTTCAAAATATTTATGAAGGAGATTCAAAAGTCAAAGAATAAAAGATTCAAACTTACATAGGTCAATTCGACCAACTTAAGATGAAGGAAGATGAGAATATTGCAACTTACCTTTTACGAGTTGATGAAATAGTAAATGAAATCATAGGATTGGGAGAAGAAATCAAAGAATCTGTAATTGTTCAAAAAGCACTAAGATCTCTTCCTATGCAATTTGACCCTAAGATATCGGCACTAGAAGAAATATCAAATCTAAACTCAATACGCATGGACAAATTACAAGAAATATTCACAGCATGTGAAATGAGAAATGAGCAGGAAAATCTAGATATAAAAGAAGCAGCCTTCAAATAATCCAAAAATTCAAAGGAAAAGGGAAGGAAAAAACAAGAACATAGCAACAACAGTGACGTGTCAAAATATGATGAAGAAGTGGCCAACTTTGTCAAAATACTGAACAAGGGAACCAATGGTAGGTATAGAGGTAAGCTTCCTTTAATTTGTTTTAATTGTGTTGGTATTGGTCAATTTGCCAACAAATGTCCTTATAAGAAAAAGAGAAATGATGAAGCTTACTCAAAAGGAAAACAAACATATAAAGGAAAAAGAAATACAAAGAAAGTTTTGAATAAAATATTATGAACCAAAGAAGACATCTCATCATCAGATGAATATGAAGTCACTGACAGTGAGAAAGAAAGAGTTCTATTCATGGAAGTAGAAGACTCTGATAAAGAAGACTCTGAAGAAGAATATGAAGAAACCAAAAAATAATATGAAGAATTCTAAGAAGAAATTGAAGAGGTATAAGTGGACTACCGAGAGGAATTAATGTGTTCCATAGAAGTTATCAGGAGAGAAAAGAAGAAAAAAAAAGAAACTACAAGCAAAACTAGATAAGAAAGAAGACACTCAAGAACTAGAACAAATGATCACAAATTTGAAGGTTCAAATAGAAGAATATAAAAGAATTGAAGAAGCACTCAAAGAACAACTAGAACAAAAATACAAGATCATTGAAAATTTGGAAGCAGAGATTGTCACATTAAGAAAGAAAAAAAATATGCAGAACAACTCAGAAGTTTTGGATGACATTATCAGCAGTCAAAAATATCCTCATGACAAGTCCAAACTTGGATACAATCAAACAAATAAAGCATCAAGCTCCAAAACAACAAAGCAAGAAAAATATCCAAAAGGCTATGCAAAAACAATCAAGGGGGATAGGAAGATCTACAAGGAAGATTATAGGGACACTCTTCCATTGAGAAGATTCATATTTCATAATCAACAACCGAAAGATATGCCTCAGGAAGAAGAATAATTTATAAGAGTACCTCATTTCATAAGATATTCAACTCGCAGGTATCAAACTATATTTTTTGGTTTATGTTATGCAAGTAATAATTTTGGACATAAAGTTGTGAATTGCAGAGCTAACAATAGGAACATAAACACCTTTGAAATTCATACACAAAAGGGTTATCCAAGAAGCCCTAGTGAAACACAGAGAATAATTTACAACATGTTTGAATCTTTGAGCATTGAAGTGGAATGTTACAAATGTAACAATTTTGGACACATGGCAAAAGATTGCAAAATGAGAATCCTTCCTAGAGAACCGCAACAAAATAACAACATTGACAGACAAGAACCTCGGAAAAGGACATGGATAAGAAAGAAAGATCAGTATGAAAATGAAGAATGCACACTCGCTCTACAATATAAGTAGAAGAAACATGGTTGGTATGTTGACAGTGGCTGTTCAAAACACATGAAAGGTGATAGAGACAGGTTTCTTACATTACAAAAAGAAAGAGATGGATCATTCTCCTTCGGAAATCATGATTCAACTAATATCATTGGAAAAGGCACAGTCAAAATTGGGAACAAGAATACCAAGGCAGAAAATGTTCTATTAGTAGAATATATCAAACACAATCTTCTAAGTGTGATTCAAATTTGTTACGAAGGTCATAAAGTTACGCTCGATTCACAAAATTGCGAGATAAGAAAAGAAGGTTCAGGAAAATTGATTTCTACAGCTGCAAGAACTTGAAACAACATATATGTATTAAGTGAAACAAGAAATGAAAAGTGTTTTCTAGGAAAGGAAGATGAAAGTTGGCTATGGCATAGAAGAATGGGTTGCATACATTTTGATAACCTTGTCAAAGTCAACAAAAGAGAAGTAGTCATAGAAATTCTTTGGATCATGAAACCAACCAACACTTTATGTGAGCATTGTCAGCAAGGAAATAAAACAAAGACTAGGTTCAAATCAAAGGAATATTCAATGACAAGACCACTGGAAATTGTACATATTGATTTAGTTGGACCAACTACAACAAGGGGTTTAAAATGTGAGAAATACTTTATGTTATTGGCTGATGATTATAGAAGAATGATAGCAACTTGTTTTCTCAAGAATAAGTCAGAAGCTTTTGAAAGCTTCAAGATCTACAAGGAAATGGTTGAAAATTAAATGGATTCAAAAATAAAATGATTGAGCTCTGATAATGGAGGAGAGTTCATTTCAAAGGAATTTATGGACTACTGCAACATTCATGGAATAAAAAGGAAATTCTTCATTGCTAGGACACCTCAACAAAATGGAGTTGTTGAAATAAAGAACAAGACAGTACATGTAATGGATCAAACAATGCTAATGGATTCAAAATTGACAGATATATTTTGGACATAGGCAGTGCATACAATAGTTCACATTCAAAACAGAGTAATTCTTAGAAACAACACTGACAAAACTCCCTACGAGCTATGGAAAGGAATACCAACAAATGTGAATCACTTCAGAGTTTTTGGAAGAAAATGCTACATCAAAAGAGAAGATGAAAAAGTTGGAAAGATTGATTCTCATGTGGACAAATGAGTACTTGTTGGTTACTCAAGTACAAGGAAACCACACAAGTGTTACAATATGAGATTGAAAAAAGTTGTAGAAAGCATCAATGCAACAATTGATGAAACAAGAATACCAGAATCAAAAGAAGAGGAAAATGAATCAATGGAACAACTTTTCGAAGTAGAAGAAGAATATGAAAAGGAAGTACAAGAGTAAGATGAAGAGAATCCGACAGAAGAAGAAGATAAAGTTCAGCGGTTGCCTCCAAAGACACCTAGAAGATGAGTACAGAAGAATCATCCTTCAGATCAGATTATCAGAAACAAAGACACAGGAGTTGAGACTAGAAGAAGAATCCGTTCACTAGAAAAAACACACCTAGCATTCACATCTTCGATTGAACCAAACTATTTTGAGGAGGCCGTCAAGGATGAATTTTAGAACAAGGACATGGATGAATAATTGGATCCAATAGAGAAAAATGACACTCGGGAATTGGTTCCAAGAACAAAGGATAAGAATGTGATCGGCACAAAGTGGGTATATAGGAATAAATTGATTGAATATAGATAAGTTACAAGGAACAAGGCTAGATTGGTATGTAAAGTATATGCACAGGTTGAAGGAATCGAATTTGAAGAGACATTTTCCCCAGTTCCCAGAATCTGATTGCTTTTAGCTTATGCATGCTCCAAAAATATTAAAGTGTATCAGATGGACATAAAATAAACTTTTTTGAATGGGGAACTTGAAGAAGACTACATTGAACAACCAGAGGTATTTTAGTTGTCAGAGAATGCAGACTATGTGTGCAAATTAAATAAGGCCTTGTATGGTCTAAAACAGGCTCCTAGAGCATGGTACTCTAGACTGGATAAATATCTACAACGGGAAAGTTTCATAAAAAGAAGTGAAGACAAAAATCTCTACATTAAGGTAAGTCAAGGTAATATTTTATTAATTGAAGTTTATGTTGATGATATTATTTTTGGTAGTGATGATGACAGGTTAAGACATAAATTTTCAAAGGATATGAAGAATGAATTTGAAATGCCATTACTTGGAGAACTATCCTTATTTATGGGACTTCAGATACATAAACAAAACCAAGGAATTTGTATTTATCAAACCAAGTATATCAGAGAAATGCTAAAGAGGTTCGGAATGGAAGATTGAAAACCAATTATCACTCCCATGCAACCCAATTACAAGTTAAAAAAATATGGTGATTGAAAGTCTAAATATTAGAGGCAATACAGGTCAATGATTGGCATCCTACTATATGTGTGTTGGCACAATATAATACCTAGGGTTCATCCCTTCAACAACGTACCAACAAAACCCTAACTACCTTCCCTTTCGGCAACACTTGTGAAGAAGATGAAGTCTCACCCGAGGTAGATGCAGGGGGGGTTGTAGGAGTCAAGTGTCTACAACCTAGCTGGGACACATATATGTGATTACAACACTTTAACAAAGAACTTAGCCAATAATATGCATTAGATATTGAATCTCACTCACATCGCAGATTAAACCCTATATCTAGATCAACACAATAATAACCAAGATCTAATACTCTCATTCACTTAACACATAACATAAACTCAGATCTAGCATTCATTCACATTATTAAGCACTAACCTACTACATCATATGCACTCATATAACAACACTAAGAAAATAACCATATAAATAACATCAATCACATCACAGAAAGCATATAACATAGGATATACATGGTTCACCCCAATGTGGGGCTACATCCACCGACTCTTCTTCTTCTTCTTTATTATCCTTCTTCAATATTCTTACATGCATAGAGCCACAGATCCACTCCGCAAAGGACAGAATATCTACGCACACCTCGCCAGATCCTCCTTCCCCAAGTTGGATCAAAGAACAAATCCTTACACAGTCTGTCTGCACCAAGAACTTACAAAACACTTAGACTTATATTTGCGAGCCTTAACAGATATTTTTTTACATAGCTTTCATTATCACTAAGTCATTTGCCTAAAACTGACTCATTTTTACACCGCCTAGATACTTATTTATACATTAAAAAAAGGGCCTAAACATGGGTAAGATCCATGGGCCAACATCCCATACCCATTACATAAATCCTAAAAAGCAAAAAACCCACAAAAAGGGCAAGATCCCACGATCTCCTCTTCGCCTGGGAGCTTTGTCTTCGATCAACCTGTCAAATTCCCAAAAATGGTCAAACACAACCAAGGTTCTCCCAAGACTTGGTCGAGGGCCAACAGGCCCCCAACACTCACTTGTGAATTGTCTCAAGTCACTCTAATCTAGGCAAAATTGCTTTGAAGGCCTCGATCTTGGCCCAAGCTACCTCGACTTGCTGCTTCGCCAGAGCCTCCTACTCGGTGAACTCCTGGATGACTTGCTCAATGACAAGACCTTCTAGGAACTTTTCCACTATTGCGACCACCTGTTCCAAATATGATCATTGTCCCTCAATCTCTTCAAAGAGCATGCATGATTCATCCTACACTGGCTAGAGTTGTTGTGTCACCTCCATCACTCTGCTCTGGATGGAAGTAACTTGCTACTAAACTACGCGTTGCTCCAGTGCCTTCTCCATGTTCTCCACTACTGTGAGAAGCTTTAATTGCACTTGCATAATCGACAACTATTGCATTGACTCTTGAATTTTTGCCTCCAATGTCCTTAGTTCTGGGTCTTATGGAAGGCACTCATAGGTCTGCGCACTTTGGTTACTAAATTTATTACATTCTGAAGACAACACCTTGATTCTTTCTACTGTGCTCCTGGGAGTTTCTTCTCTCCGATCCCAAACTTCCTGCGGAGTGCTCGACAATGCTTTCAGTTCTAAATCTTCTACTCTTTATTGAAGCTACTAAATGGATTCAACGATCTTCCCCCCTTGGCTCTTGGTTGTCTCTTCTTCTATCTGAGCCAATCCTGGCACAGAGCGAAGTGCTCTAGTTACTTCCTCCTTGAACGTATTTTGTTGCGTGAGCAACTGGTCTTTTTCTCTTTTTATCTACTCTTTGTCATCCTCGAACTTCACTCTAATATCATCTTTTTCTTGTTGAGCAACCCGAAGGTGCTCTAGGGCTTCCTCCTTTTCTTGCTTCAAGGATTCTATAGCCTATTCTTTTTCCTTTTGTACTGGATGAAGGCAGGCCTCTGTAGCATCTGTTGTTCTTCGTAGTTGAGTGGGCTCGTCCCCCAATTCTACAGCTTCTTATGTTGACGTTGTAGTAGACACTGTGTGGCTCAAATAGAGAGATTGTTGTACCCCCTTCATCTCCACCTCGATTTTGTCATACATTGTCTCCTTCTTTTCTTCATTTTGCTACAATATATCATCTGAATTATCTGCTACAGCTGCGATGATGAGATCAATATCATCCACTGTGAGAACCTTATGTGACTTTGTCTTATTGGATCATGACTTCTTCCGTGCGGAGGGTTTCTTCAGAGAAAAATTCCTCTTCTTTGATGTCTTAGCTTCTATTAGGGGATCCTTTGGTGGTGTTACTTCACCCTTTTCTTTCTTGTTTTCTTCCCTTTCATTTACTTCATTGCCTCCTCCTCCTTTAGGTGAGTTAGATGTAGTTTCCTCTGCTGCATTGTCCTTGTCCTCACTATCAATGTATTACACTTCCTCCTTTTTCTTATTCTTCTTGCTACTGCCTTATCCATCATACTTCATCCATGATTTCACTGTCAGAGAGCTCAGAAGCCTCTATTGGTACAAGAAATTTGGCTGGCCATTCCTTGCTTATCTCTTCCATATCTTCCTCCGTCAACTTATATTACGATTCCAGCTCCTCCTTTCTTTCATCCTTGCACACAGTGATGTATATAAAGTTTCAGTCTGCGCAGAACTTCATGAGTGGCCTGACCCGATGGAATGTATTCGGTGTCATCCGGGGAAAGGATTAAATGGCCCTCTTGAGTTGTAAGTAATAGGTGTGGAACACCACATTTGACTACCATTTCTTTTCCATGTCTCTTGAATACCACAAGGTGGTGAACCTCATGGATAGTGGTTCTGATGGATCAACTTCAGGGAATGTCGCTCCCTCTGACATCTCCCAAGTGACAAAGGAAATGAGGATCAACAACCAGCTGAAGTGGAACTCATAGCCTTGGTCTTTCACTTTGCGATAGTATTTTTCCAAGTCATTGATGAGGTAGCTCACCCAATTCATGAACATCCCTTCAATGCACTTCCCTGTGAGGTTGACTATGAACCTCGTGACTTGCGTTAGTCTATTCTTCCTAAAAATATTACTAGTGATCAACTCACAAGCTAGGCGCATTGCACCATATTGGATGGAGGCTACCTTGTAGCATCACTTCCCCTTCTCCACAATGCCATACACCTCCTTGATTTTATATACTAGGGACCGATCTAATGTCTTTCCTAGGTAGAATTTATGAGGGTCAGGTCCCTACATGCTTAGTCCAGTAATGAGGTGGATAAACATTGGATCCACATTGATGCACTTAGCCAACCACATATACTCACCATGGAAGCAAGGCAGGAGGATTTTAACGCATGCGTTAACCTCCTGATGTCTTTCGAAGTGTGGGATCTTCATGACATTCAATAATTTTGACCTCGCGATCTCTTTGATCCATGGATGGGGAACTATCTTTGGCTTCTTCCCATTCATTTTCATCCAGTAGTGATGCAGTGGGAGCATCACGTAATTCTTGCTATATCCTAGGTTAAAGTCGCATATCTTAAGAGTTGGTATCAATCTTAACTGTGGTCCTACTACACATATCCCTTTTGGGAGGTACGCAGTGATGAGGGTATACTCAAAATCTCTCGGGACATTGTCACGACTAACTGTGCTAGCCAAGGGAGGGATGTAGTCGGGAAAGACTAATGGGATATTCTTTGCATTTTCCAGATCATCGCGGTGCTTTCTTTTCTTCTCTGTGGAAATTTAGGATGGCCCAGATCGACATCTAGTCGAGGGGGATGCTTGCAATCCTCTCATTGATGAGACTTGTACTCCTACGGACATGAGCTTCTCAGCCATAAGGTCGATCAATAATTATTCTACAGACTTCTCTACTGTGCTACATTCACTCAACATACACACTTGTGGTCAAGTAAGTAGGGTAGGAGAATAGATACTTAAGGTTATCAATTCAATGGTGAGGTCTCAAAGGCACAACGTGATAGAAATCAATTCTCTTGTTAACTTGGATGATCACAATTTGCAAAAATGTCTCGGGTCAGGTATTCAATGAATTAAATAAACAATTTCGTAATGAGTTCCTCCAATGGATCGAAAATCCTCAAACAATATGATTCCATCCATTGTGGCGCGGTCCCAATGGTCCAACGACGATATTTTTGGCAATAAATGCATTTCTAACCATCATTTTAATGGTTAGGATGCCTCCAATGGTCATATAGCTTCATGTTGGTGAAGTTCCAATCTGTGATGTTATGCTATTCCGACGAGGTTCAAGTTATGTAAGCCTTCTTTATGGGAAGTCCTCCCTGGAACTTCCTACAATTTTTCTAACTTTGCCTTCTTCTTACTGAGCTTTATGGCCTTCTTTCCTATGATATGAGTCTTTGGGTTCCTCTTTCCATTGTTATTCTTATTTTATCCTAGTAAAGGGACTTCACACTATTGAGCTTCTTTCAAAGGGTTCGAGTGTACTACCTCTTCTCTTACTTATTCTAGGGTAGGTTCTCTTCTCTCTTGCATGGATAGGTTCTGTAAGACTTCTTGTGTTCTTTCAACTTCGACAGCTAGATATCTAGCCCTCAGTTGGTTCGAATTGTCCTCTTGTTCTTCTCTTAGTCGTTCTATTTTCTTGGCTATGAAGTACCTTAATTCTTTATTTTTCTATTCTATGGATTCCTTTTCTTATTTCCTTCAGATCTGATCTTTCTCAATCCAGGTCCTTCCCAGCAAAAGTGCAAAGGGAGAATTTTTCTCAAAAAACTTAAAGACCTCAAAATCTTCTCCAGTCGATGCTCCATGGGCTATCATAAGTACATGAGTAAATATTCCACATAGGATTATCATGTTTCCTTTAAACAATCCTATCCCTCCCAATGAAGGAATCATAACAATCTTTCCAAAAAAATTCCAAGTGTTTTCTATCATAATATTCACCTGTGTTTCTTCATCCAAAACACAATCGATGTTGAAGTCTCCTATTCTTGTTTCTATGCATTTCTTATCTTTTAATATCTCTGGTAAACTGATGTGTCTATGATCATTCAAGGTTTCTTTCATCTGCAATAATATATCCTTTGATTCTTTCTAGTGCTCGGGTACATCCTTAGTCTCTTGACCTTCTTCAGAGTTTTCATTTTTCATGTTCATCTTCTCAACTTTAGAAATCATTCTAGGGAAATCCAAAACCTCATGATAAACAACTTTACAACAAAGACTAGTAGGACCTATACCAGGGCATTCCTTAGCAAGATGTCTCGGTCTTCTGCAACTATAACAAAGAGTCAATCCTCTGTTTCTCTTAAATGATCCCTAACCTTTCTTGTATTGCGCACTAGGATCATAGTGATGGACCTGCAACAAATTCTTTATAGGGTCCTGCATCCACTTGTTAGTCCAAAAATTCTTTCTATGCATAGGAATAACATATATTTCACTATCTTTATCAAATTTATTCAGATCAAATATTCTTTCTTCCATTTGTGCCCTAGTTTTCAGACTAGGACCAAATCTAGCAAACATACCTAGATCCATACTTTTGAAGTAAACAATTCTACTTATCTTACCTTTATCATAGTACAAAGATTTAATATCTTACCTATTTTCTTTAGATAAGACTTCTCTTCTTACCACAAAGATTTGCAAGTCAAGTAGAATACTGTGCACTACAACAACATATCTACGCAAAGAGCTTTCTCTTTTCTTCAGTTCCCAGCAATCACAGTTTCATGTCTTCGCAACAGAACTATTTGTTGTCACAAGGGAATACTCAGGGTTCAATGCTTCAACAATGAACCAACAAAACCCTAACTATCATCCCTTTCGGAAACTCCTACGAAGAAGATGAAATCTCACCCGAGGTAGACGCAGGGGGGGATTGCAGGACTCAAGTGTCTACAACCTAGTTGGGACACATATCTATGATTACAACACTTTAAAAAATCACTTAGCTAATAATATGCATTAGATATTGAATCTCGTTCACATCGCAGATTAAACCATAGATCTAGATCAATGCAATAATAACCAAGATCTAATACTCTCATTCACTTAGCACATACCATAAACTTAGATCTAGCATTCATTCACATTATTAAGCACTAAGCTACTACATCATATGCATTCATCAAACAACACTAATAAAATAACCATATAAATAACATCAATCACATCGTACAAAGCACATAACACAAGATATATGTTGTTCACCCTGTTATAACCCTAAATTGCACCATTCATGCTTACCTGGCATCAAGCCAACTCATTGCCCTTCATTTCCAAAGCCATGCTGAAAAAACTCTTCAAAAAACCTCTTAAACCAAGTAACCCGCACCCTAACCCACTACTGGGTGTGTTGGAATGCTGGAAGGCCTTATACTGCACGTGTTGGAACGCAGGCTGGCCCACTACAGCCAGCGATTACCAAACAAAGCAAAAAATCAGGAAATTTTCCGCCGAGACGAAAAGCTTTGGGTCAGTTAACTAGAAATCCTAGCCATGCATGGCTGAGAGTTCGTCTAAAACCCTAGCTCCTTCTAGCCTATAAAAGAAGGGGTAGGGGTACTATTCAAAGAAGGAAAATCATAGCAAAGAAACTCTACCCAATTGTCGAATCCGTTTTGTCCCAACCCTTTAGCCTTTCCTCAAGCTTTAGGAGAATTCAAGCAAAGCAATTGGAGGAAAAAGAAGAGGAGGAGCCCAGGATCAGGATCAAGGAATGGTGGCCGGTCTCTATTATCATTGTAAGTTGATTCGTATTGAGATTAATAAAAAGATACTTTTCCCGTCCCGAATACATGAATCTTGTACGTTTTATTTGATTTATGTTTAATCTCTAACCCCCTAGTAGATCAATAGCATGCATGCGTACTTTTGTCTTGATTGTAGAATCGATTTTTGGAAGGAGAAGCAGTAGCAAGGGGATAAAAGCTCAGCGGAGGATCTACACCAACCGTCGATAAAAAGGTTAGTTGGTTCTTCCCATGTTTGCATGAGAAAAAGGGTTTTAGGTTTAGGGTAGAAGATTAAAAGTTATTTCTTAAGGGTCATGATCTGCATGCAAGCTTAAGCCCTAGCTTGTTAGTCCGTAGGGTAGAATAACCCCACAATAGAATTGGCGACTCCACTGGGGATATTTACTCTTAGGGTTTCCCGGATTTCATTAAGGGTTCTTGGGTAGTTCAAAGAAGTTGAGTTTTCTATTTCTTTGTTGTTTTTGTTTTCTGTTGGGTCAAAAGATAGCAGGGAACCTGGTTATCAATACCAGTTTTTCCTTGGTTGTTGCTTGACATTGATTCTCAGGACACACAGAGGTACACGCGGACTGCAAAAGGCCTGCGCACGTGTAACCCGCGCCCTAACCTTCTACAGCCCACGGTTGAATGCTTGCTGTAGTGGTTTCAGTAGCGTGTAGAGCCTAGGAAGCTTAAGAGGTAGTCTCCTCTTCCCTGTCACGAATTTACCTTCTCAGGGGGCTTTCTGGATCCTATTTGGGTCCTGATTGGTTTATTGTCTTGCTTTTAGTCTGTCTTATTGTTTTGGTTATTCTTAGCATTAGTTTTCTTTTTTGCAAATTTTCCTTTTCTGTTGAAGTAATAGCATCCAATCCTTTTAGAGACCCTGGTTGTCAATACCAGAGGCCTTTTTTAGGTCTGGACTGCCTGTGTGTTGTTTTATCTTGACTTTTATACAGACCCGCGGCCTGATTGAGTCTAGCCCGTGGGTACCCGTGTGCTATTGTAGCTCAGCGCGTGTTTGCACGCGTGCTGTCTTGGTGATAGTCGCGGGCTTGATTGGTAGCTTTTCAGCTTGGGTGGGGCAAGCATCCCCTCCTGTGGTGAGAAGAGCTCCTCTCAGGGGCAGAGATTCTGGAGCTGCATAGTCAGCAGGTTAGGGAATCTTATCCTTAGCCTGTGTTTGTTAGTTGATGTTTTGATAGAAAAGACAAAAGAGAAAAAATATCTGTTTTATGGTTTTTAAGCAAGTGTTATAATCGATGTTGTTTTGATTGTTTTTTTGCATTTTTGTGCTCTGATTCTATTTGTGATCTGCGCTTTAAGCCAGAGTTTTCTTTTCATTCTCTTGGTTTTGTTCTTGTCAACATTTTTCCTTGCTGCGTTATTTTGCAATAAAATAAAAAATAAAAATTTTCTTGTTTCATCTTCTTCTTGATTTGAAGATTGTGTTATTGCATCAATAGCTAGGAAAGAGTCTTTTTGCATAATTTTTTGCAGTGCATTTAGAGTATAAGTAGCTCGCAGATCTGAGCGAAAGTCCTTTATATTTACTGCATGAAATCTTAGTAAATTTGAAAAAGAAAAGAAGTCTTTCATTGAAAATTTGTTGGTTTTGCATTTTAGTAAAAGTTTTTGTTTTCACGCATTTTTTTCATTTTTCTTTGAGTCTTTTTACACACCATCAGTTTCACTTTCGTACCTTGTGACTTAAAAAATCCCATTAAAAGCAACACTAATTAAAATAAAGTAGACTTTTCTGTTTGTAGAGTGCATACACTAGCTCAGGACTAGGGCCTTGGAATAGGTTGGAGAGTAAATTCTCCAAGGGCACCCAAACCAAACATTGGAGTCTGTCAATAGGGAGTGTAGAAGTCCAGTTACAGAAAGTTATCTGGGACCCGCCTCTAACACAGGGGAAAAACACGAGGTCGCGTAAGGAAAGGTAGTGGAGATAACCCCTCTAAAGCTGGACCAAGCGTTGTGGAGAACACATATTGAGGATTTGTTAAGGGATTCCGTCGTTTGCATTTGCCACGGAGCTTCGTGGGTCTCAAACTCGTTCGAGGTCCTCAGTTGTCTTTCGGACCATTTTCTCTCCATACCCTTGACAAGTTTCAGGCTTGATACCCTACTCATTGTGGTCTACCCGACTGCCGACTGTACCCGCCTAGTGACTGTTCACGTGTTGGCAAACTAGTTGCCAATATTTTCTAGGGACATACACGGGTGACTACGGGGATATAACGCGGTACCTAGGATATACATTGGGCCATGCTTTGCAGAGTATACCCGGAGGGTGCTTCCATATTCGAGTTTCACTTGCACCGGTAAGTTTCTCTAGTGTTGGTTGTTGTAACTGTTCTTCCAACTAGTTTAGTGCTTGCTTTATTTATCTTCTAGGGGTTTTCTTGTAGTGAGTGTTACTGTTTGTTCATGTAGAATACCTTAGCATGTCGTGAATCTTCTCACACAGTGGAGGATTTGGAGCTCCGTCGGTCACAAAGGCTTCTGGGCCTACCACTGGTTATACTAGAGCCACTCCCGCCACCATTGAGGCCGAAGCTAGACCATCAAGGGTCTTTCGAAGCAACTAGGGCTTTTGAGCCCGAACACCCCCCCGAGGAATCAACCGCCAATCTTGGATTGGTTTCAACCTCAAACACTGATACTTGGCCAGACATTATTGTGCCAATTCAATTTTACGAAAGCCTGTCAGTGCCTAACCCAGTTATGGAACCAAACTCTATCACTTCCTCTGGGAATTCTTCCATTCCTATCACTGTTGCTGCCATAGGAGAAGCTTCTCCTAACTTGCCTTTGTCGGCGGTCCAAGCCACCATGGTCTCGGCCGCAACTACATTGCACAGTGGACCGACCCCATCTATCATGGCGGCCACACCTCCTTACACACCTAGTGCGACAGGCGCTCCGTTTTCATACAGTATGCCTAGTTCAGGTACAAGTCTTGCACTCACTTCTTCCACTTTACAGACTTTGGGTCTGGGGGTAGGGAGCCCTAACGCTCCTCTGCAGGGTCAACTTGGGGGAATTCCTGTCCCTTTAAATGCTTTTCCTTACGTTGGAGGTCATATTCCTCCTTCGTCCCCCTCGCTTGGTGGTCTGCATCAACAGTCCACCGGGCAACCTGCACACACGAGGACAGTCTACGCCGGCACAGGGTACTATTCCTATGATGGGGGCACATATACCAGGACCTTGGAACTCAGGAAATGGATCCGTTCCTTCATCTGGAATGCCGCTCTGTGGTAATTCTTTCCACAGTCAATGGAACCCCGGAAAGACTTCTATGCCTCTCCCCTCGGGACCGGCATGGGGTAATCCTTCCCAAAGTCCGTCAAACACGATGAACGCCCAACATCCTATGTCCTTCATGGGGAATCAGCCAATGATGTCTCCTCAAATGCACAACCTTTACGCTGGTCAGGGGCACGGTTTCTACCAAAACCCATGCCAGCAGCCAAACTTTTCCTGGCAACCTGGTGCCAGTCAAACTCTAGGGCCCTTTTATCCTAGCTATCAGCAGCAACCTAAACTACCTTTCTTGGCGACATTACACTTGCCAGATTTAACACGGTTGTTGAATGATCCTATCTGTCACGATCCGCGTTGGCCTCCTATGCCGACGAAGTTTCCTTCAGACATCCCAAAGTTTGAGGCCAAACCTAATGAAGATCCAGCGGATCACGTGACTACTTTCCACTTATGGTGTTCATCTAACTCACTAAAAGATGACTCTATCCAGTTGCGATTGTTTCAACGCACTCTTATTAGGAGTGCCGCGAAATGGTACATAGAGCTTGATCGTTCACGATATTCTTTTTTCGGTGAACTGGCTATGGATTTCCTTAACCATTTCCAGTTACCTGTGAGATATGATGCCGGCACAGAGTTTCTAGCCAATTTTGAACAGACGACCGCAGACCATATCTCGGATCATATTCGAGAGTGGCGACGCCAAAAGAGTCTTATCAAGGTACCCGTCCCACCAACATTCCTGCTTGAGTGGTTCCTTAAGTCTTTAGTTCCGCAGTTATCCAAAGACATCGCAACTTCAGGGGTTTTCTCCGAGGAGGATGCCATCATGAGGGCTCAACAGTTTGAGCTTATCTATTCTCAGTCTAGTCTTTTGTACAACATCATGCCGGATGCACCATGATCAATTCTGGATAAAACCAGACAGAGAGTCGGACCACATGTCGATGGTATAGTTGGTTCGGCAGAAACCAAGCCCACTGAGCAATTGACAAAACAATTGCAGCAGTTATCCATACAACACTCAACAGCCAACTAGACTACTGCTTTGGCTGCTCCTCCTAATCAAACGTCGGAAGTACACTCCGTACAGATGACTAACCCAAAGGCCAACTAACAGCCCGAGGGGAAGAAAAAACAATGCAAGAAGGGTAAGGGGGATAAAAAACCAAATGATAATGCTGGCGAGGGTACCACAGAAAAGAGGAAGGCGAGGTATCCATGCAACCTATGTGTAGAAGACCACCCAACCCACCTATGCCCTTGACTTGCAGAGGCCCAGAAGTTTGTCACGCAGCAACAACAAGCTGTGTTGACTAATCCCTTTCAGCATGGGCAAAATTTAACTCAAGCCTCTGTAAGTACTGAGGGGGGCAGCCATGAAAACTTCCCTCCCCCAAACAATTCATCTTCCGTGAATGTATATATCGTGAAAAGTGATGCTTTCATAACGACTAGAGCTCACGATTATAGAAAACCAAGTGCTCTGAGAAGGGAAAAGAAGACGAGATCCCATCTCTTCCTCTACAGATTGAGAATACATTGGGTGAAACAATGGCGTGCATTCCAAAAGGTGCGTTCAAGAGGGCTTCTCACAATCCAAATGCAAGGGCCACCCAGAACTACTCTGTGGTGGAAGATTTATCTCAAACCCATTGTGCTATGTCTTCTTTGGAGGTCCTCCAAAGTTGCCCTGCTCAAAGAAAAGCCTTGTTGACTTCTTTGGGCTCTACTGAGACTTGTAACCCGAGAACCATCATGTTAGATATGACTGACTTAAAACCTCGTTTGCCTTACCATGTTGTGTTTCATATAGTAGTGGCTCATCCCACGAAAACTTTTACACAAAATATCTTCCACACGGTGGTAGACGAGGGCGCTTCGACTTGCATTATGTCGTTAGCATGCTGGAAAGCCATCGGTTAACCTGAGTTGTCTCCGTCACCTACTCTCCTCACTGCGTTCGATGGTCGTTCTTTCCGACCACATGGCATTATTCCTTCTTTCCCAGTACAATTAGGGGGGAAGACTGTGTGCATCGAAGTAGAGGTAGTTGATTCCCCCATCGACTACAATCTATTGTTAGGTCGTAGTTGGACTTATGCATTATAGGCGGTAGTCGCTACAGTTTTCTGAGTCTTATTGTTTCCACATGAAGGTCGGATAGTGACTATTGATCAGTTGTCCTTCTCTCGACCTGACCCAGCCTTGGGGGCATCCACGGTTCCCATCGTAGATAATCCTCAAGCCGGTGTCGTCAATGTAGGAGTTGGTTTGTGCCCTTCTTTGATGGGTACCTTCGACTACCCACCTCCTTAGGGGGATGTCAAGTGTATTTCGACTCACCACAAGGCTGATATTTTCCATGTTTCATCGTTCCGCACGACTTACTTTCAAGAGCCGTGGATTCTTCCTTCCCCATCAGACACGATGGATGTGACGGGGCATGCGGGCATATATACGCCCTTGTCGGCCGCTGAAGTAGCATACTCTTTGGTCCAGAAAGCTTCAGCTACCCCTGATCTGATTCCCACACAAGAGTTGGATCCACTCCTTGAGCCTATCTGGGCTCAGGATTCTCTTGTCAACACCGATTCGTTAGATTAGTCTTGCCTTCGGACGAAGCCATAATCGAAGCAATGACTGGTCCAGAAAAACCCTGGGAATATCTTCATCACAGATCACACTTCCTCCCATAGTTACACTGAATCGAGGCAGGAGAATTCACTATCACCATGACGGGATATCAGCCTTGTCCCATTAACCTCTTAGCTACACAGGATATTTATGATGAGGGCAACATGGTGACTATCGCTGCCACGATACCTATCAATATCTCCCAAAACCCCAAAATCATGGAGAATGTCTTCGTCGGAGCGGATTGTTCCTCCGAAGAGATTCAAATTTACACGGATCTTTCTAAAGAATTCCGCAATGTTTTCTCTTGGTCTTACGAGGAAATGCCAGGCATTGATCCGAAAATAGTTGAACACGAAATCACTATGTATCCTGATGCTAAGCCTGTTCGACAAAAACTTCGTCTAGTTAATCCTAGGAAAGTAGCAGCCATTAAGACGGAGGTTGAGAAATTACTTAAGGCAGGGTTCATATACCCTATTCACTTGACTCAATGGGTCTCAAACCCCATGTCGATCGATAAAAAATAAGGCACGATTCGTTTTTGTATCGATTTCCATGATTTGAACAAGGCATGTCCAAAAGATAATTATCCAACCCCATTCATCGACCAGATCATTGATGAGTGCACCGGTTGTGAATCCTTTTCGTTCATGGATGGTTTCTCGGGATATAACTAAATCGAAATCAAACCCGAGGACCAACACAAATTGACATTCATTTGTCCATGGGGTACGTTCGCCTATCGAAAAATGCCTTTTGGTCTCAAGAACGTTGGAGCCACTTTCCAGCGGGCCATGTCTTTTGCGTTTCACGACCTCAAACATATAGTCGAGGCCTATCTAGATGATTTAGCATCACGCTCTCGCAAGCGAAAAGATCATCCTATGCACCTTCGACTAATCTTCGAACGCTGTCGCTACTTCCGGATTCTCTTAAATCCCAACAAGTGCATCTTTTGCGTCACGTCAGGACGTTTGTTAGGTTTCATCGTTTCAACAATAGGGATCATGGTGGATCCTCTTAAGGTGGAGGCAATAGTCCAGTTGCCCCCCCCACGCACAATTTTACAGCTTCAAAGTCTTCAAGGCAAGGCGAACTTCTTACGACACTTCATCGCCAACTATGCCGAAATCACCAAGGGATTCATGCATTTACTGAAGAAATATGTTTCTTTTCTCTGGTATGAAGCAGCGCAACGCTCTTTCGATGCATTGAAACACGCCCTTACAACCACACCTCTTCTACGACCACCGAATTATAACAAGGATTTCCTATTATATCTAGCTGTCGCAGAGTCAACCATAGGCATGGTTTTAGTTCAGTAAGATGATTCATTTTCTGAATACGTGATCTATTACCTGAGCCGAGGCCTCGTAGGACCGAAACTTAATTATACCCATCTTGAAAAACTTGCGTTGGCAGAAGTACATGCTGTTCAGCGGTTCCGTCACTATGTTCTGTTTCGTAAGACCACTGTCGTTGCCGTCGTGAATCCATTTCAGTATATGTTGACACGACGAGTTATCGACGAAAAAATCAGTAGATGGATGGTCATCCTCCAAGAATTTGACTTAGACTTCGTTTCAGCGAAGTCCAAAAAGTCGTTGGTCTTCGTAGAACTTATTTCGGAACTTCCGGTTGAATCAGATGACATTGTGCCTGAGGAATCGCATATTCGGGGGGATATGTTTTTGATCGAATCATCTGACCCCTGGTACGGAGATATACTAATCTATCTCCAAACTTTGAAGTGTCCTACCTCTGCTTCTCGTGATGAGTGTCGATGGATACACCATCAGGCCAAGAACTATCTTATACTCAATAATACTTTGTATCAGAGAGGTGTAGACTGTATCTTGCATCGATGTCTCACTCATGAGGAGGCCGTCATAGTGCTCAATGATTGTCATACAAGAGCTTGTGGCATTCACTTTTCTGGGTTGGAAACAACCCAAAAAATTTTACGAGCAGGTTACTTTTGGCCCACGCTTATAAAATATTGTATCAAGTCGGTCAAGAAGTGCCATCCGTGCCAAATCTTCTCATGGAAGATGAGGGCACATTCAGCTCCTATGTTTCCTATTATCACCGTCGGTCCCTTCACCAAGTGGGGGATTGATTACACTACTTTCAACCCCCCATAAGCCAAGGGGCAACGCTATATCATTGTAGCTATCGACTACTTCACTAAGTGGGTTGAAGCTATGCCGACGTTCAAAGATGATGGAGAGAATGCAACTCTCTTCTTATTTAACTAGATTATAGCATGGTTTGGAGTCCCGAGAGAGATTGTCACTGACCCTGGCAGTCACTTTCAGAACCAAATGATGACTGAGTTAACGTTAAAGCTTGGGTTATGATAGGAACACTCATCACCTTACTACCCCCAAGCCAATGGGTAGGTGGAAGCTGTTAATAAAACTCTTAAGACAATGCTACAACGAACCATCAACTCGGCCAAATCCAACTGGCATTTGATGTTATACTTGACATTATGGGCCTACCGAGCATCAGTTAAGACTGCAACCAGTTTCTCACCTTTCCAACTCGTTTACGGGCTGGAGGCAGTCTTTCCCATCAAATGTCAAATTCCATCTCTAAAATTGGCAGTACAGTTATTGCCAGACACTTCTCCGCTTGAAGAACGGTTAGTACACCTAGAGAAGCTTGATGAACATCGTCGTGATGTAGCACTGGCCAACGAGGATCATAAACATAAGGTTAAGTGTCAATATGATAGGTTCGTTCATCCTCGGGTTTTCTCTGAGGACGACCTTGTCCTGGTTTATGACCAAGATAAGGACCCCCTGGGGGCAGGAAAGTTTAAACCCATGTGGTTCGGACCCTTCATTGTTAAGGAGTTTTTAAAGAAGGGCACTTATCGTCTGGTCGATTTTGAAGGGAATGCTTTGGCAGAGCCTAGAAATGGGCTCTACCTCAATAAGTATTACTCATAGTATCATCACTGTGGGTAACTTTTTGTAACATATGTATATTCTTTGTGCTATTACTTTCTTTCGTTTATTTTGAAAAACGTGTCATGGACGTGTCATTAATGTTATATTTTGTCACTATGGCAGATGTCAAGTGAGTCTGAGGTGTTCATTGGGTATGTAGACGGTGCTAGTCGACACATGTAGAGGCTTGCCTCTGCAGCTTGGGTAATATTTACACCACAGGGTCAGTTGTTATCTTCCGGAGGGATATGCTTAGGTGACACCACAAATAATGTTGTTGAGTATAGTGCAGTTATTGAGTTGCTTCGTGACGCTTTGTCATTGGGTATCTCTCGTCTCCAGTTCTATCTAGACGCTCAACTGGTTGTGTCACAGCTAAACATAATATATTGTGTGCACGATCCTACTTTACACTGACGATTCCTTAGAGTACGTCTCTTGGAACGCAATTTTGATTATATTACATATTTTCATGTTCCTAGGAGTCTAAATCAAATCACATATACTCTAGCTAATCACATTTTAGAATGGCATCTTGCTCACACATAAAAAAGATCATGATCAAACACATGTAAATACATTTTTGTACACATAATCCATAAAGACACATAAAAGAAATAAAAACCATATATATACATCATAACATCCTCAGAGTACATAGATGGGTGCAAGCACCTCAAAAAATGGGAACCATAATGAGTCACAGGGGCTTATACCCTCAAAATATATATATATACATATCGGTGCTCGAGTCACATCAAAGTCTACAAGTCCGTTCAGGGCCTATGGGCCCTGTTATAATCATATACAGCTCTGCCCAAATACTTGAACAATCGGACCCATGTCCGAGTTAATCCCACCATGTGAGTCTGCATAGAGGGCGACAAGTCCTTTATCTCTATCATGGGAACTATGCAGGTGAGCTCAGTGAGGTTCCGCTCAACCCGCATAAGAGCCCTCTCAGCCTCTCTTGCTGGAGGGTTCCCCACTACTGTTGCTCCCCTGGAAGAGGTAGTTGCGGCCTCTAGCCGTGGGCGGCGCCTGTTTCGTGAAAAATCGGTAGGCCGCACGGGTCCCACATCTACATGCAACACAAGGTTCACCCACCAAAAACTCTTTCATCCAAAAAAACATGATATATATCTAAAAAGACATAAAAATTACATATGCAAACAAAAAAAAACAGTACAGGTGGAGACTTGCCCATCTCCCCTCGCTCCTCACCAGGAGGCACTGATATAGCTAGATCTCTGGAAAAGTTGATCCCCGCGTATGGGTAGTCCTCGATAGCGGGGATCTGCCGTGACAACCAAGTGAAAAATTCGTCATTGAAGGCCTCTACGGTCCTTCCACCACCCTGTCGCGACAGTAATGCTACCCATCTACATACTGCAGGGAAAGTCGCCAGATGTCCTCATACTGTCATCCACTGACGGCAATCAATCAATTTCCTCTTCATGTTCTCCAGTAGTGTAGTACTCCAGTCATATATTTATGCATTCATGCACTGAACTGCATAGTTCATCTGTGCACGCGAAGCCTAATGCACAGCCGTCGAGCCGGTAATCCGCCCAATCAGTGATAAAATGGTCTGGAGGGTGAGGCTGGTAATCCTACTCACAGGAACAGAGGAAGATACTTGCTCGGTCCCGGCCTCATAGTACTCCGCTATAAATTCCGAGACTTTGCTCAGCCCCACAGGAAACGTCTGAAAGTTAACGGGTTCTCCTCTCTTCGAGAGGTTCGTCAGAAAGTAGATATCCTCGGTGGTGGGCACCAAGGATTGCCCCTCTATCATGAAGGCCTCTGCATCGGGGTGCCAATAGTCAACTAGAGAATTCAACAGCCTAGGTTGTGCACGCATAAATGGACATAAGAAAAAATTCACTAAGACACATTGCGTCGGCACAACCATCACATTCGGATCTGCAGCAACTGCCTCATTGGCAGCCTCGTGCTCCCTCTCTCTCCAATGAACATACATCCTGTCAAGCACAAAACCAAAAAAGGGGGAGTTATATCTTGCAACCTCATTTTTCATTTGCGCAGGGGGTAACCCGCGGGCTGTCGAGGCGACAGTCGCAGGTACCCACGCGCAGTTTTGACTCTGCGCGCGGGTACCCGTGGGCTGTCTCTGGACAGCCCGTATTTTACCAGGGCCGACCCCTTGGAGGGCGACGACCACCCCCAAAACACACCCAAAAACATGAAATGAAGTATTGAAATGCAAGAGGAGGGAGTTTGTACTTACTTGGTCCAAGCAGAAGTCCGTTTGGTCCACTGTAGCTCCCTGAATCACGATCTCTGGCAAAGGGGGTCTTTTGGCTCCAGAGTCAATTTCCAAATCAGTAATGGTGATAATGAGCTACCAGCTTCTATTTATAGACTTTTTGGCCTCTTTTTGTCATCCTTTTGGCCCCTTTTATCAGTTTCTTTATACCAAAAACCATTTTGAGTGGTTCCGGAGTTATATGGGAAGGATTTGATCAGGTATTGGGACATTTTTCATTGAGTTTCAGAAAATAAAAAAAAATATACATAAGGGCAGTCCATAATTTTTTTTTCAAAAAAATCAACCTGAGCATATAGGGTAGGCTTTCATCCCCACTGTTGCATCTCGTTGCCTTTTGTTTTTACGATATAGGATCGATCCCATCCGGTTGTGCCATGGAACCGTCATATCTGCTCTAGAAGTGTCGCAACTGGGTGGTAGAGCTTACCAAAACATGGATGCCCTAGGTAGTTCCTGGTTGCATTATGGTGTCCATGCCGTTTTTGACAACATCGTAAGCTTGGGAGTCCACCTAGTCTTTCCTGAATATGAGTTTGAGCCTCATTTTCATGGGTCTTTTTCACTCTTTGTATTACCCTCTGGACTCCCAAAACATAACGAGTCTCCTTTTAAGCCCTTTTCAGACCCTCTAAACATGAAAAGATTGTCGAGCGATCTTGTGACCCTTCACGCTCGTTAAACTGAAATTTGAAGTC
>JZKD02S0255941.1:1017586-1034087 GCA_000966675.3 Picea glauca | reverse complement strand
AGGAAGCTTTGCTCGCTATATTGAGTTGTGTCCTCCACCGTTTGGTTACTCTTCCAAACATATGGAGAGTTTGCGTTGCCTCCTGCTTCGTAGACTTATGATTAACAGATATTCTACCTAAGTCTTATCACTTGTCATGCTATTGTCCAAGGGAAGTTTGTTACTTAGCCTGAGTCCTCCACTCTGCAATATGTCTCTTGTCCGCATACCCGGCCATCCTGAACGTCCAATCAAGTCTTTGTTCGAAATCACTGAAGCCTTCAATCTGATCATCAAGATTATCAAGTCCACAACCGATGAGCCGTCGAAGACCTCTGGGTAGTGCATTCATACACTCATATTACACTCCTACCCAAGTTTAGAAGATTTTGAAGTTGTTGCTTGAGCTCTGAAGTACATCCATCAGGCCAAATCCGCTTCTGAGAGATGGATACTTTCTATGTATATCTTTCTGATTTCGAGATGTAGCTCCACTGTGTATTGTTCATGGCTACTCTTTATAGTTATTTGACATGGATCTACAGTGTATTTGATTGGTATCCATGGTTCTGATTTATCCTGAGCATGGGTATGCCCGCCTCGGTGAGACATTTGATATTTTTTGCAAACGACACCTCTTGATTCCTGATTCTTGGGCTCACTCATTCAGCATATCAGTGCAGATTGGTAAAGAATTGGTAATGTATTTCGGCCATCAGATGCTCTTATGACCTCACACATTAGGGGGCATCTTTTATAACCCTAAATTGCACCATTCATGCTTACCTGGCATCAGGCCAACTCATTGCCCTTCATTTCCAAAGCCATGCTGAACAAACTCTTCAAAAAACCTCTTAAACCAAGTAACCCACACCCTAACCCACTACTGGGTGCGTTGGAATGTTGGAAGGCCTTATACTGCACGCGTTGGAAAGCGGGCTGGCCCACTACAGCCAGCGTTTACCTAACAAAGTAAAAAATCAAGAAAGTTTCCGCTGAGACGAAAAGCTTTGGGTCAATTAACTAGAACTCCTAGCCATGCATGGCTGAGAGTTCGTCTAAAACCCTAGCTCCTTCTAGCCTATAAAAGAAGGGGTAGGGGTACTATTCAAAGAAGGAAAATCATAGCAAAGAAACTCTGCCCAATTGTCGAATATGTTTTGTCCCAACCCTTTAGCCTTTCCTCAAGCTTTAGGAGAATTCAAGCAAAGCAATTGGAGGAAAAAGAAGAGGAGGAGCCCAGGATCAGGATCAAGGAACGGTGGCTGATCTCTATTATCATTGTAAGTTGATTCGTATTGATATTAATAAAAAGATACTTTTCCCGTCCCGAATACATGAATCTTGTACGTTTTATTTGATTTATGTTTAATCTCTAGCCCTCTAGTAGATCAATAGCATGCATGCGTACTTTTGTCTTGATTGTAGGATCGCGTTTTGGAAGGAGCAACAACAACAAGGGGATAAAAGCTCAGCGGAGGATCTACACCAACCGTCGATAAAAAGGTTATTTGGTTCTTCCCATGTTTGCATGAGAAAAAGGGTTTTAGGTTTAGGGTAGAAGGTTAAAAGTTATTTCTTAAGGGTCATGATCTGCATGCAAGTTTAAGCCCTAGCTTGTTAGTCCGTAGGGTAGAATAACCCCACAACACACCCTAGTGTGGGGCTACGTCCACCAACTCTTCTTCTTTTTTGTTATCCTCTTTCAATATTATTACATGCACAGATCCACAAATCGAGTCTGTAAATGAGAGGATATTTGTGCACACCTCACCAGATCCTCCTTCCCTAAGTTGGATCAAAGCACAAATCCTTACATAGTCTATCTGCATCAAGCACTTACAAAATGTTTGCACTTAGATCTGTAATCCTTACCATGTCTTTTTTCACATAACTTTCATTAGCACTAAGCCATTGGCCTACAACTGACTCCTTCTTACATTGCCTAGCTACTTATTTGTATATTAAAAAAAATTCCTAAACATGGGTAAGATCCATGGGCCGACATCCCATACCCATTACATAAACCCAAAATTCCCATGAAAAGGGAGTTATCTTGTGATCTCTGCTTCACCTAGGCGCTCCATATTTGATCAGCCTATCGAAGTCCCAAAAATGGTGAAACACGATAAGGGTTCTCCCAAGACTTGTTCGAGGGCCAACAATGTGATAGCATCCAAACCAGATGTAATGCAAGAAGTTGGACAAGTGGCACAATTTCAAGCAACACTAAAGGAATCAAATGTATTAGCAGTAAAGAGAATTTTAAGATATCTCAAAGGAACATAAGAGTTTGGATTATGGTATCCAAAAGGAAAGGATCTATCTCTTATTTCCTAAATAGATGCAGATTGGGCAGGTTGTATTGATGACCAACGAAGCACCAGTGGAGTAGCGTTCTACTTGGGTGAGTGTTTAGTATCATTGATAAACAAGAAACAATCATCAATATCTCTATATACAACCCAGGCAGAGTATATTGCAACAACAACATGTTGTACATAGGTTATTTGGATGAAACAAACTTTGACAGATATACAAGTTGAGCATGATGATCCCATTCCAATATATTGTGATAATACAAGCACCATCAGTATCTCAAAGAACCCAGTGATGCACTACAAGACAAAGAACATTCCAATAAAGTATCACTTTCTACAGGAACAAGTTGCAGAGAACAACATCAAAGTTGAGTATGTGGGAACAAAATAACAAGTGGAAAACATCTTTACAAAAACACTTCCACAGGAAGCCTTTGAGTATCTTCGCCAGAGATGTGAAGTTATTTATACTCCAAAATGAATGATTTTGAATGATTATCTTATATGTCTTATATGTACATGATGAATAACCATAAAGAGGACAGTTCATTCAGGGGGAGCAACCCCAGATGGAAATATACCTTTTTCATTGATGACAAAGGGGGAGAGATTCATCAGATGCAGAGGACAAAGGCATGATTCCAAGGGGAGAAATGGTCACATATATGCAGAGGATAGAGGCATGATTCCAGGGGGAGCGTGAGTGATATGACTTCAGTATTGAATCAGAGAGTTTCCATCAATTACAAAGGGGCAGATTATTGATTAAGTTTGGTTGTCATTGATGTCAACCATTGAAGAATGTCCGGTAGCGAATTTGGGTAGCACAAAGGTTTGGGTAATGGACCCAAGTTTGTTTCATGTATAATGGTATGAGTTTTAATGTATTTGAAGGTAATACTATTCTATACGGATAATACATTTCATGCCATTTCTTGTGGTATGTAGAACATCACATAACTCCTCATAGTTTGAGAGTTATGGCCTTACGAAGTTGGAGGACCCTCATATGTTGGCTTGAAGCCCCAAAAGGTCAAATAAGTTAAAGAGCTTGAAAAGAATAAATTATTATTTAAATGATAAAGTAAAGTGACAAAGTCAAGAAGAATTATTTAAATAATAAAGTGAAGTGACAAAATCAAAGAAGATTATTTAAATGATAAAGTGAGGTGGCAAAGTCAAGGAGGAATATTTAAATGATAGAGTAATGGAGAAATTTCTAATTATGGAAAGTGATTAACCCTAAAAATGAGGAAAATAGGTTAAGTGACCTATAGATGGGTTAAGTGACCTAGAAATAGGTTAAGTGACCTAGAAATGGGTTAAGTGGCCTAGAAATAAGTTAAGTGACCTAGAAATGGGTTAAGTGACCTAGAAGATGTTTGTAAGGAAGATATTTGGAGAGTATAAATAAGAGGCAAGGATCTCTCATTTTATATCACACTTGATCATATTGAATATCTATAGGTGACTGAGGTAACCAAAGGATATCTAAGCCAAATTTCCAGGGGAAGGTTAAGAAAAGAAGGTCGAAATTCAAGGGAGGATAAATTATTTTGATGATGGTTTCTAAGTTATGCTATTTACAAGACATCTCACCATTTTCTCAATAAAAATTTTCTAGAATGATTCAGACTGTGAAATTGATAGGCCATTGAGGAAAAAAATGAAAGTATCTATGGTAAAAAATTCAACTTGTGGGTCTTTGTATTTTTGGATTTACACTATGTGGAAAATAGGGTTTGTGTCTAGTCCTGAAACTAGTCTAAAATTGGTGTTTTGGGTAAAAAATTCATAACTTCTTCATAAAAGATACACATTCAGTAAGAAAAAATGTGTTGGTTAGAATATAGTATTTAGTATGTTGTGTAACATTGTCATATCCATTCAACAAATATTCTGTGTAGGGCACACTCTACATGGTCACTCTCTAGAATAAGATAGAATTCAACAAGGTATGCCATTTTTTCTAGAACTCCTTTTCTGAGAGGTTCCAAGTAGTGACACCCAGAGGAATTGCATAAAAGAAATTGAAGAACATTGTGTACTACTTTTAGATCTTTGTTCATTACCGGTACATAGTTATGATTATTTCAAGTGAGGATTGTTGACTAATACCCAACTAATCATGTGAGACTAAAGAAAAGTTTGATGAAAATGCTAGTCTCTTGTTGTGAAAGTTAAGGAAGGTTTGTAGGTATGTGATCATATACACCAGCTCTATTAAAATGTTACAAATCATATTTTGATGATGAAATTGATGAGGGATTTTGTTTAAGGTACATGCTGGGTACATGGATGAGACAAGTAGTTGATGATTTTGGCACATACATGAGGTGTATAGTTGATGATGTTGGTACATATTAATGAATCATATTTGATGAGTACTTGACACATGATTGGTACATACTTGGTACATGGTTGGATTCACATTTTTATGGTATAGGTTGATTACAGGTTGTTTGGTATAGGTTAGTGCATGGTTGATGCAATTGTTTATGGTACAGGTTGATTACAAGTTGAGGTACAGGTCGATCCATGGTTGATGCATGGTTCACGTTATTGGTACAAGTTTATAATGATATATCTCACAGTGATAGTGTGGCAATGGTTCCATCATTCTACTTCTACTTCGGGGTGGTTGGATGGGGCAAGGATAGTTGGTTGTAGCCACCTTTCGGTTGTAGTCGGAGAACATAGGGGGTTGTAGCCTCCTTCTGGTTATAGACATAGAATAGGGGAGTTGGAGCTTCCTTTAGGTTGTATCCTGAGAAACAAGGGGGTTGGAGCCTCCTTCCAGGTGAAACTAGGAAACAAAGGAATTTGGTGCTTCCATTGAATGTAATTCTTCAAGATATATAAGAAAAAACATTTTGTGGTTTTCTCCTGCTCTGGTTTCCACATAAAACACTGGTGTACTATGTATTTCCATGATTGTTCATTTGTTCATTGCTTATTTAATTTGCAGTTATTGGATGATAATTCTACATTTATATAACATTTGGATTATATGGTTAAAAAGAATTAAATTTCTCTATTACTGATTCACCCCCCCTCTCAATAATCCATCAGTACTCAGGATAATGTTGGATAAGTTTTTATAGTGTCATATTTCACTAAAATTGAAGAAGTGTATTTTTTGCACATCGTTTGGAATTTTGTTGGGACATGTAGTTTTCAAACATGGATTACTAGTAGATCCAACCAAGATTGCAGTAATTATGGATTTAGAACCACCTACACCAGTCAGACATTTGAGGGACACTCTGGGTCATATAGGCTATTACAAGAAATTTGTCAAAGGATATGTGCATATCACAACACTAATGGAAAATTTGTTGAAGAAGGAAGAAAAGTTTTAATGGAATGAGGAATGTCAGAAGGTTTTGGACACATTAAAAAAAAACTAGTGACCACATCGATTTTGATGTTTCCATATTGGAACAAGGAGTTCCATGTACATCTATATGCATCTTCCATAGCATTGGGCACAATACTCTCCCAACCAATGGAGGGAGACATAGATCACCCAATTTCTTTTGCAAGAAAGAAGTTTTCCATAACAGAGAATAATTATACTACCAAGAAACAAGAAGGATTGGAAATGGTCTATGCACTATACAAGTTCATACATTAATTATTGGGGTCTCACTTTAAGATGTATATATACCATTATGCATTAAAAAAATTAGTGAAAAATTTAATGTTGGGGGGGAGAATATGCATATGGATACTATTATTTCAGGAATATGATTTTTAGGTTGTAATGAAACCATGGAAGTTGAATGGAAGACAATATCACTTATCTCGCATACTGTCAGGAGAAGATGTGGGGAATTTAGATGATAGCTTCCCAGATGCACAACTATTTTCACTTAATATGGTGGATGATTACTTCTTTGAAATCATACAGTTTCTAAGTACAAGTATGGCTCCACCAGACATGACGGTTGTGCAAAAGAAAAAACTAGTAGTGAAATCCTTAGATTATCAGTGGATTGCAAGGAATCTATACAAGTTGGGTTCAGATGGAATATTGAGATGCTATGTGTTGGAACACAAAATACTGATGATACTTGAAGAATCACATGATGGGATTTTAGGACAACATAATACAGGGAGAGAAACTGCACAAAATATTTTATGTCCAGGGATTTAATGGCCCACACTTCAAAAAGATGTTAAGGAATACTTTCAATCATGTGATGCATGTCAAAGAGATGGAAATCATCTAGGAGGGATGAAATGTATTTAAATACACAATTTACATTGAAAGCATTTGATAAATGGTCCATAGACTCTGTGGGGCTAATCAACCTACAAGAAATAAGATCAGGGGAAAGGTACATCATCACTGTGATGAAGTATTTGATAATATGGGCATAGGGATCCCCAATTATAGACTACTACATGATTTTTGTTTGAGAATATAGTCATACAATTTGGGTGTTTGTGCATCTACTCAGTGATCAAAGAACACACTTCCTTAGGACAATGGGATAGTGGAAGATTTCAATAAAATCCTTGAGAATGTTTTAACCAAGATCTTCAATGTAGGGAGAGATGATTGGGACTTAAGAGTTCCTGCAGTGTTAGGGGCCTATAGGACAACAAGAAAAAAGTTAACAAGACAAACACCTTTAAGGTTGGTCTATGAAAAATAAACAATGATGCCAATGGGGTTTATTCTACCTAGCCTGCGCATTGTAGCAATCATTGATCTTTCAAAATCTAGCACAATAGAGGAGAGACTATCACAATAAGTACAACTTGAATAATATTAGTTTGTTGCAGGTTTCCATCAACAAGTTCTAAAGTCAAGAGAGAAGGAATTTCATGATAGAAAAATTAAACATAAAAAGTTTCAATTGGGATATTTGGTATTAATATACAAAAACAAGTTCATGTAGCATCCAGAAAAGTTTAGAATTCACTGGTTAGGACCCTATGTGATTCAACATGTAACCAAGATATGGGTTGCACAGTTGGAAACCCTGATTGGAGAAGTCCTTGGAGGAATGGTGAATGGAAGTTGGATCAAACTCTATAGGGATGGCCGACAACCTATGCAGTAATCTAGGGTATGCCAGAACACGTGTATCATAGTAACTATATTATAGTAGGAAGATAAAACATAGAAAATCATATAAAAGGTTGAAAAGGGAATAAAAACAGATAAAAATTAGAGATAGAAAAAGAAAAAGATTATAGAGTACTAAGGAATAAGAACTTGCTTAGAAGGAATGACTATCATGCATCAAGATGGAACTACGCTAATTCATAAAATAAAGAACATAAGAAAAAGAAATCATAGAAAACAAATGCAAAAGAAAGAACAATTGTGCATTTTGGCACTAACAAGACCATTGGATAATTAAAGCACGAAAATGACAATGATGATATGGTAATAATAGGTCGTAAAAAAGTTGTATAATCTTAAATGGTAAAAGTCAGTGGAAATCATGACATATTGGTAGTATGAGGGAAAAATAACACGACGGATTTGGTAATAAAGATACATTTATTTAACCACTAACCAACCTCATTGGCAGATTGAACAAGTTAGTTAAGGCGTGAGGAGACATGCTCAGTTGGAAAGGGCATACAAAAATAATCAAATTTCACTAAGCATAAATAATTGTGACTAATATATGCATGTAAGAGAGAGAAAATCAGAGAAAACCAGAGAGAATCCGAGTGAATCAAAGGTAAACCAAAACTACCATAGAGAAACCATAGAGATAGTAAATGAAAACCTATCGCACAAAACAATGGCCCCATAAAAATTTGTAGTTCCATCAACAGTTGCACGAAGGCAATCAAAATGACTAGAAGATGCACCAGAGGTTGAGGAAGTATCTGAAGCTTCAGCTTCGAGTTCACAGGAAATATTCCACAGATATTATATTCCACCAAGGAAAGATGATGTGCCTCATGTCAAAGTACTATCTGATCAAAAAAATACCCACTGACAAAAAGACCAGTCCCACCTAGTGTTATTACTGAAGGAAACATGCTCGAGAAAGTGGTCACCCTCAAGTTGTGGATTGCAACATCACAGATGAAAAAATGTTTCTCATGTTGGCCAGGGAAAACTATTTGTACACTAGGAGTATATCAGGCATAGGATCGATATTTATAGAAACACATATGTTGGAAACAAGGCTCAGAATGCAAGCATATAGAACCTATTGTAGGTTCCACACTTCAAACATAGTTTGGAAATAAATGCCTACATGAAGTTATTGCTCAGTTTCATCCATGGAGGGACATTGAGGCTTGACCCACAAGTGTCAATTGACACTTCATTGATTGCATGGATCAAAGGGATACCAAAAGAAGGCAAGGATCCATCCTTTATGTTCAAAAATATAGGAGAGAGAGCCCTCTCAAAATCAATGAAGGGAAAATTCCACACCTTCAAGGGGAAAAGGAGTTTGGATGTCACAAACATCAATGACAATGGTGTTCGATTTGCAATGCAGGTGTTGGATTGCAAATTGTTGTGCAAATGATGAAAGGATGAAGTACCTACTGCAGTGATCGTAGTCATAAATAATTTGTCAGAGGGGGTCTAGATGGAGTGGGCCACCTTATTGGTGAACCAATTTTTTCAAGATTATATCAAGACCCATAAGAAGGGTACAAAATATAATTATGCATGTATTTTGATTTTGATCATGCTGGTAGGATGGAAAGAAACAAGCTATTATCAATGCATGGATACATCCAAAAAAGGTAATATGGATGGGTGGTATTTCAACTTATGGCATAGAAAAAATAAGAGGAGGAGACACGACAATAGTTTCACATTATTTGTATACTTTTATAATATTAGGTATCTAATCGAACATGCAATGCACATCTCAGATGAACCAATGTAAACCTATAAGGATATCACGTGTTTCAAAGTAGGAATGTACCATGTGTACATGTAAGCAAAGAATGACCCTACACACCAGTGGCTTCCAACCAACTATAGGTTTACAACAAAGGATACATGATTGATTGTGAATTATTGGGAATATGGGTGGAAAATCCCAATAGAGAAAATAGGGCACCCAAAAGATGAAGAAGAATAAGATAAGAGTGATGAATAACTTGATGAGGGGTAGGGAAATGATTAAAACAAAGGTGTAGGAGATACACCTGGACCATCAACAATGGAGTAGCAACAGGCAGTCCCCACACAATGCTTCAAACACAAAGATAAAAGGAAGGAGCCAGTAGGAGGAGCACACAAGAAGACTAAAGCACATAAAGTACCCCTAGTATACAACGTAACCAATGATGATATGGACCAAATTGGCTACTAGGTATGAGATGTCGCAGAGGAAGTCATTGAGGATGTGACAAGGAAACAAGTAGAGTAGTAGCAGAAGGTGCAAGAGTAGTTGATAACACTACAAAAACTATTGGAGGTGTCTAGCATAAAAAAAGAGCGCAGGTAAGAGGGGGGAATGTCCACAATTCTAGTGGAATAAGAAAATACTATGCACCCAACCTTAACAAATCTAGCAGCTAGACACAAAACACTACAAATTAAGGAAGATGCATTTGAGTTCCCAATCAAAGAATTACAAGAACGGGTGAAGGAAATCAACTATTTTAACATTTTGGTGTCACTGCTACCGACACACATATTACAAATCCTACAAATGGATATGTTGCATGAGATTAGGATGCAAGGAGAGGAAGCACACAAAAATTTGACCAAAGTATATGATTAAAAGGCTTAATTGCAACAACAATATGAAATTTTTCTCCAGAAAAAAAGCGTAGTGGAAGGAAAAATGGAAGGAGCAAGGAAGGAAAAGAATGAGGCCAATGAAAGGGATAGGAAATTATTAAAGGAAAAGGATGAAGTTGACAGCATGGAGAAAAAGAAACAATAGGTCGTACATAAGTTGTACAAGAAAGTGACAGAAGTGCCAATAGTAGTTGAGGCTACTATGGAAGAACATGTATTGAATATTGACAAAGTCATCAATGACGTTCGAGCAAATATTGAGGGCCTACAATTGAAAATTACACCAGGAATGCCACTAGAAGTATGAGAAAGTAGAGAGAGAATGGTGATGAAAAAATAACCAAAATTAAGAATATACCAGAAGAGTGCGAAAAACTCTAAGAGGAGAGCGTACAAATATAGATAGACTTAGTGGATGATATGGAGATGAAGGTTGTAGATAACAAATTAAGAGAAGTATAGGAAAAGGTCCATCAAGTTTCAAAGACAATTAACATACTTCCATCTACTGAACATATGACCAAAATTTTGGCATAAAGGTAGTCATACATGGAAGTGGAACAAATGAGGGATCAAAAAAATATCCTTCATCAATGCTCAAGACCATTGCAAGAAAAAGCACAAATGTTAATCGGTGAACTGGCCACTGCATAGGGAAAGGTGAAACAAGTGGCCCATGAAGTAGAAGAAAAAATGACATCATGGAATATTCATGGTTTTGAATATATTGTGGAAATAGAGATGATCCAGGAGGATCTCGGTGGCTACCCACCATTTCCAACTGGCTCAAAACAGTTTTTTGACAACTTACTATTTTTAGTAGTTATTCCTTCTAGGGCCATTTTGAGGGCCTAAGCGATGTTTTTTCATGATTGGGCACCTCTATTATGAAAAAAAGTTTCTAATTGATCTCCCTAAAACAATATTCTTGTCAATACCTTTCCAATGAGATAACGTTCTCCCTAAATGAAGATCTTATGCAAAATTTACGACCCCGAGAAGTTGATGTTCTAACTTACCCAATAGGGGCCCACATGACTTTTGGTGCTTCATCTCCTAGGGTTAGGTTTCTATATTTCTATGGTTTTGGAATTCGTGTTTATTTTAAAAATGGAATTCATAGCCTCATTTTACTCATCTTCTTTCGAATGAGCGTAGAAATCACATCTCTTATGAGAGATACGTTGCCACCATTCTAGCAAGCTTGTTTTTAGTTTGCATGTTACAGTTTTCATCATATTTCTTATTTAATAGAAGTCAATTTTTACTATATCTCTGTTATTTTTCACTGTGTCTCTATTTTAATATTATAAATATGTGGTTTCATTTCATTCCAATCATAAATACAGATCAAGAGAAAACAATAATAAAGTAAGTTGTGACAACCAAGGAAGCCTCCTAGAAGTTTAGCCAAGAGAGGAGAGGTTCACAATAGTCCTAAGTGGCTCGGGACAAGCCATAGGTGAGTGTTGGGGGTTGTTGGACATAAATGTTTGGATACAACTTTGATAAAAATAGTAAGTATAGAACAATTGCACAATAAGAGAGAAGAACAAAGTAAGCGAGAAGAATAAATAAGAGATAATAATGAAGAAGAGAATAAAGCAAGAGAAGAAAGTGGGAGAAAAGGAAGGATGATATCCTAGTGTGATAAATATAGAAGGAAGAAAAACATTCACACTGCAAAAGTAGCATGCAGATGGAAAAACAGGTGAAAGTAGCCCGAACAACTAGTTATCTCGAGTAGTCATGCATTGTAATAGGGTTTTTGGATTAACAAAGTAGGCTTTTAAGACCTAGACTTTATGTATAAATATGTAGCAGTTCCTCATTTTTGGGTTCCTTGTTAGTTATTGTTATGGTTTTGTTCTATGTTTTTGAAGAAAGGAACCTATATATGAATGCTAAGGAGATGATGTAGAGAGAGAGAGATAGAGCTAGAGAGAGACTTGCACTACAAAGTGGCTAGGATAGGAGAAAGGAAAGATGACCATGATGTATCTTTGTACAAACGGTGCACAAGATTGAATCAATTGCCAAACACATAATAAAGAAGCCAACCGTTCTGGACGTAGCCTAGAGTTGGGTGAACCACGTTAACTCCTGTGTTGAATGCCTTTTATATGATTGTTCATGGATTTTGTTTGGATTCTTATTAGATTAGATTTGTGTTATGTATAATAATTACGCAATAATCAGAATTGTTACAGTAATGGGTTATGTGTTAATCTCGAATATAATGGTAGTATGAATTTGAAATCACTAAGTATCTAATAAATAAAAAATATAGAGAAACACACACATAACCAATAAGTAAGAACGAATAGAATGGTCACCTCCCATTCCCTCACTACTATAGAAACATGGTTCTTGTAGTCCCAACAGATACCTCGGGTGAGACTTCATCTGTACATGTAGGTGATGATGAAAGGGGCCTTTGTCTAGTGGGTTTTTTTGGTCAAAGATAACTCGAACCTAGGGTCTTACAACCGTGTAAAGTGCCAACATCCCATTTTGTATTATAATGGGTCTCTTATTCACATATAAAAAAAGGGGTTTGTTACTTTATTACATTGTCAAATGTTGTAAAATGTTGTGTTGTTTATTAATTAATATTTGAATGATTTACATTGTTTCAAATAACTAATTATTTAATATGTGAATGATTTACATTATTTAAAATAATAGGGGTGTAATATATTGGATAAAGCATTAATGTTTTCATTATATCAAAATGAAATAACAAAAATAAAATAAAAATATGATTAAAAAAAATATTTGCAAGAAAAACAATTAATTAAAATATATACATAACGATGCATTCTTATGAACTCACAAAATGGTGTCTAAAATAATATAGTCATCAGTTATTTTTAAGGGGTTATGCACACCGGAACATATTAATAATACTAAAGCATCGATACATATTAATTATACTGAAGAACCCATGCATAAAATGTGCGATAATATATATCATTTTCAAATTTTATAGTGGGAATGTGATAAATACACATCGATTATTTAAATATAAAAACAACATTGGTTCTTTAAAAACTTAATCACACCAATGTGTTTAATAAGATAAACACACCCTAGAATTATATTTAATATACAAATCAAAACATATGAATTATACAAGCACCAAGATGAACATAAAATACAAGTGCCCCAGAGTTGCATAGAAAAAATGGGAATCTGGGGCATAACAACCATAACCATCGAGGTGGGTTTGTTTCATATTTAATCACTGAGGTAGTAATATAATGGTGAGCCAACAAATTTTCATCTTATGTATGCATTGAGGCATTTCATGTAATGGTTCCCAATGCAGTTTTATTTCATGTCTGCATCGAGAATTAACATACCATGGGTTTTAAAACCATGTGAAAATACCATGTGCACTTCTGCATCACTTTCACTTGTTAAGTCACTTTTAATTTTTAATCCACTTTCACATAACTTAATATTCAATCTAATTTCATGTAACTTCATATTTAATCCACTTTCACGTAACTTCATTTATAATTTACTTCCACTTTGTATTTCTTAAAGTCACCTTTCCTTTGTATATTTATATTTGAATACTTACCTTTGACAACAATGAAAATAATTTATTCAACAATCTCCCCCTTTGTCATTGATAGCAACCCTATACTCAAACACATGTAATCCTTCAAAAATGGAAAGAATTTTCCCTTGTCTACAACTCTCCCTATATCTTTAAATATTCTCCCCCTGTCTGGAACTCTCCCTTAGTCTGTAATTATCCCCCTTTGACATCAATGTAAAAGGAAATATCCCCTTGATTTGTTCTTATTTATTGACAATATGAGAGGGATATTACTCCTAGTTTTTGTTTGATATGCAAATATCTCTTTGGGAAGGGGTTTGGTAAAAATATTTGCAAATGTTTCCTTGGTGGAAATGTATTACAACTTGACACTTTGTTTGGATAGTTTTTCTCTTAGGAAGTGGTACTTGATGGGAATATTATTTTTCTTTGAGTACATAAAAACATCATTTGAAATGTTGATTGTAGTTGTGTTTTCACAGATGATTGATATTGGTTGATCATATTCTACCTTGATATCATGTAGTTTTTTCTCCATCCAAAGAAATTGTGTGCAACATGTTGCTATGTTGCTATTGCAATATAATCTACTTTTATTGTGGATAGATATATTGAAGATTGTTTCTTTCTCAACCAAGGAATGATATTGTTTCCTAGAAAAAATTCTCCTCTACCTATACTTTTTATGTCATCAACACTTCCTACCTAGTCTGCATTTGTATATGTTGTTAGAGTAAAATCTTCACCTCTTGAGTACCATAATCCAAAGTCCAATGTTCCCTTTAGATATTTGAATATCCTTTTCACTACTTCCACATGATTTTATTTTTGTGCAACTTGAAACCATGCAACCAATACTACTACTTGCATAATGTCTTGCATTGATTTCATCACATATAGTATGCTTCCAACCATTGACCTGTACAATCTTTTTTTTTTTCCCGAAGATTCATCATCTTTTCTCAATTTAAAACCTGTAACCATGGGTGTTTTTTTTTTTTCGTAAATGAGTGTGTGAATCTATATTGCTTTATAAGGTTATAGTACAAAACTAATGCATTGATTAGGGGATCAAATTTTGCTCAAAAATTCAAAGTGCTCAGAATTGCTTCAAACTGGATGAGAGAATAGGCCACGTCGTTGTGAACCCAACGCAACTCGTTTCATCTCAAATGGACATCGGGAGAGAGAGATATCGCAATTTGTTTGGAATGTCAAACAGGTAAAAAAAGGATCCTAACTGTACAGTCCGTACAGGCTGACGTGATAGGGCCGTATGAATGTACGCTGATGTGGCATGTGATGACATGGAAGTGTTTGGTTGGTAGTTGAGGGCGAATGGTATTCTGACATGTGGTATCGTTTGGACAAGTGATTGGGTGCCACGTGGCCCAGTCATGGGCTACCACGTGGCACCCCGGTATTGGCACTTGGTTTGTTGTTTTAAAATTGTATGAGGTCCACGGGGGTCGAACCCCAGACCTCCCTTTGGCTCCATGCTTTGGTAGAGTGTGGGATACCACTAGCCCACACGTTGTTGCTTGTAAACAATATGTTTTAACATATATTTAAATTCAATTTATGTCACTGTCGGCGCGAGGGTCTGGGCTGGGGCTTAGCCCCAGCCCCTGGTCACACTTATGATATATAAAACCATGCCTTTGTTAAATGGCATGCGTGGGGTAATTCACACGTGTAAAGCATGTGGTTCTATTTTGTTGCATGTGACCACCATTGCAAAGGGCGCAGGGTGTTTAAAACGGTTTCAATGGATAGCCATGCGCCCGACATTTGGCACGACCTTACTCACTCTTTCAAACAGTTATCCCTTTTCTTATTGCGTCATTCGTATGGACCCTCATGTGCCCGAGTGCTAAGCAGTTAGGGGCTGGCGCACCCATAACTGTCCTATAGTTTGCACCGTTGGCGCGGTTGCACCCAGTGTTGTGTTTTCACACTTTAAATTGTGTGTGTCCTAGGTTCATGAAACAAGGGTGTGTTTTGTAGATGCAGAGACAACAAGCTTGAAGGAGGGACTTCCAAGAAGCATAACTTCTTCATTTTTTGGCCAAATGAGGTGCCGAAAAAGCCCAGCTAGGGGTTTTTGGATGCTCTGAAGCCATTGGAGTAGTATGTTGGTCAATTTGAGCATTGTAAGGCATGTTTTTGAGCACTTTGAGCAATTAATAATAATGATCCATTGGAAGTTGGACCAGGAGATGTAGTCCAAGAGAGGGGTGAACTCCTTTATCAATTGTTGTGTTTATGTGTTTATGTTCATTGATTATGTTGTTGTTTATTTGTATCTTAAATGATTAATCCTTTAATTAATGTGTTGCAAAGTTGATCCATTTTATTTTAACACATAAACTTTACTTGCAAAAAATTTCAAGTTTACAAGTCTTCTTCATTTTTAGATCAAGTTGGTATCAGAGCACTGGTTTTTGAAGACTTGATTGTTTGCAAGTGTTTTGTTTCTGATGCTCACAAGGTTGAAACTCACAAGAGGAGAAGGTCAACTTGTGGAGCCAAGTTCTCATCTTTCAGGAAGGAAGCATATACAATCACCACAAGTTTCAAGGAGGCATTCACCAAGTATGGCTCATGCAGAAAGTCATGAACGTGTTCCTGCAGAAGATGAACATCTCAAAATGGTTGTCATGGAGATGAGAGAGATGATGAAGATCTTGATGGAAAGTAATGAATTGTTTCAAGGTGAAGGCTCCAACCCTTCAAAGCATAAGGGAAGCAGTGGTGACAAAACACCAAATGGAAATGGAGGGAATGGTGCTTCTCTACCACCCTCTCCTCCATCTTCTTCTTCTTCTTCTTCTACCAGTTCAAGACCTCTTCCGAATTCTCCAAAGGGACATGGTAAAA
>JZKD02S0255941.1:976930-995785 GCA_000966675.3 Picea glauca | reverse complement strand
TACTTGGATAGGGAATGATCCCAAGATATCTGGAAAGTCAGTATTTTGCCAACCATTCGAACTCCAACTCATCCTTCTAGAAGATTCCTTCTAGAAGGATCAAGAACTTATTCATCTTTCTCCTTTAGAAACATGTCCGCACCCTAACCATTAACACAGTGCAGATAGTCCGCAGTCAAGTTGAATACAGCATGCGGAAATTAATGATTCCCGCAGGAGAGTATAATGCAGCCTGCGAACTATTTTCAAAATAGGATTTTGAGAAAATGACAAGTGTAACCTTCTTCAGGAAAAAATTCTTAATGAAGAGTTTGATCTTCTATCATCATGACATAATCATATTATCATCTTGATAACCAAAAATGTGGATAACATCTGTTCTTAAGTGTTGTATGGAAGACTGCTTCCAGTCGCACTCGCCAATGATCACATCAATCCCAGGGTAGGATGTTGAAATCTAAGGTTAGTCCCTGCATAATGATTGACTCCAATATAAAGAATTAGTCAATTCTTGTAGCTACCTGGAATTGGTTCATCAGTTTATTGTTCCAAGTTAACTGGCCATTATTAGTTTGGAGATATACCATCTCTTCTCTGTCTATAAAATTTGAAAACTCCTCCGCATCCCGATCCAATCATCTCATACCACCCTTATTTTCTGTAAGGGAAGTGATAATGTTGAAGTCCCCTGTCAAGATCTAGTGGAGGTTGGTGGATAGGCATTTTATATCTTCTAGGTCTCAGATCATTCCTTTATTTTCCTCTGGCCCATGGGGCCCATACACATTTGTGCAGAGAATCTCCTCAGTGTTTCCTATGATTTCCATGCACACCGTTAGGGTGTACCTGGTTGCTTCAGTTGCTATTAAATTTAGGATTTATGGGTTCCACAAAGTGAGTATGTCGCCTAACCTTTGGTGATTTTCGATGGCTACCATATTGTACTTTCATTAGTGTTGTTTACTGATTGCCTCCATTCTGTCTGTAGTACATTTCATCTCTTGAATAAAACAAAGATCTGGTTGCTTCTGATTTAGTTTATTCATAAGGATTCTTTGTTTCCTTGGGTTGTTTGGGCCTCTTATATTCCAATTTATAACCTTCATTTAAACATGTGGGGGAGAGTGGGGAAAGAGTTTCTTGATATTACCCGAGTTTCTCAGTAGCACTCCCAGCTCCTGTAGTGCTACACTATTTGATTTCCTTCCTTTTTTCCTCCTCGTTTGTTTGGGTGATAGTTGTGATTGTCCCTCACCAGATTTCACTCGTAGGTGTCCTATATCCCTGTGTGTGAATTTTTTTTCTCTTTCTTTGGCTTCCTCCCACAGAAGGAACATGTATTGGATGCAGTCGAGTTGCTTTGTTGGTATGTTGTCGACTCCCTGCCTTTTCCATTGTTCTAATATGTGTGGAAGGTCTACACTTCCCTTTCCACCAAGTCTCTGAGATCGAGGTCTTCTAAGCCTACTTCACTCATGGTCATCTCTACATCCCCCTCTACATATTTCATGCTGGTGTTGTCAACTTTTGTTTCTCCATTCATCGAGGTTGCACAAATCCCCTAAGCTGTCATATTGTTTGGTTGTTGGGTGGGCTCTTTTGTTGCTTGGTATTTGACTTCTAGAACTTTTGTCGAGTCATTGTCTTCTATTGTCCCTTTGTTTGTTTGGTCCCTTCCTTCCATTATATTCAGGGCCTCCTGGGTATTTCTTTTCGAGGTTTTATTTTTCTTTTTATTTTCTCTATTCTTGCGGTTCGGGGTTATAAACCCTTCCTCGTCTTGTTGTGTTTTGGGATTTTCCGCTTCTTGCTTTTTGTTTAGAGGGTACTTTCTGATCAAGTTTCCATGCTCATGTAATCTTTTGCATCTAAAGGGGATCTATTCTTAATCTATGTTTTGGATCCATTCCTCATCCTTGAATTCCAGACTTATGGCTTCTTGGAATGCTCCAAAAACATCCATCTCTATGTAGATTCTTGCATATGATGTGTATCTTCCTTTTAGGGTGGCTTTTGATGTCTTCACATATTTCCCCATTTTGCTTCCTATTTCTTCAAAGGTAGAGGGAAACCAGTAGTCTAGGGGTAGGGAATATAATCTTATCCAGACTGGTACCTTTTTTAACGTTTCTTTCTCCGGGGAAAAAATTTCTTTCTAGGGTTTCATGTAGAGTCTTGTTGAGGCATGGAAGTAAGGACCTCCCTCGAAGACTCTATCCCTGTCCTCCAGGTTAATAAAGACTGCTGTGAAGAAACCCTTCGAGCCGAGGTGGAGCTACACTTCTCCATTTGGCTTCCAGTGATATTTAATCCAGTTTCCCAGAGTTCTTTCTATGGGCCATAACCCCATGAATTTTCATATGAGCACATGAGTCTTCATCTAGTCCCTATAGAGCTGCATTTGTGGGTCCTCCAGTACCACCTTGGGTATCATTGTTTTTTTGGGCTTGCAGAGGTTGCACCCCTCCATCCCGTTAGCCTTCACGGTCTCATATGCATCACTCTGAGTTTCCTTAGTGACTTTCTCCATGGTCTCATATTTGTCCTGACTTCTTTCTTGATGCTTCCCTGGGTCTAATCCCGTGGTTCCTATCCCTGCTACCTTGAAACTCTGCTTCTTGTCCCTTTTCCCCTGTCCATCCCCACATGTTTGTATGAGGGGGTCCCATCCCCCCCCCCCCCCTACTGCTCATGCTACTCTCTGTTGTGGTCGTGACTATCAAGCCCTAGCTCACTGTGACTGTCAAACCCTAGCTCTTAAAATTTCCGGCCTCTAATCAATTATTTTCTATGTTGTAACCATGGGTGTGTTGATTGTTGTATAGTCTTCCAATCTAAATTTCTTCAATATTTCCTTGATATACTTGGTTTGTGAAATTAATATTCCTTTTTCATATTGAGATATTTTTAATCCAAGAAAGAATTGAAATTCACAAACCATAGACATCTCAAATTCCTTTTGCATTTCTATTGCAAACTCTTGGAACATTCATATTGCCTCCATAAATGATGTCATATACATAAAACAAAAAAATCAATTGACTTTATACTACTGTATTAATGTAAATACTATTGTCAATAATTCTTTTTTTGAATCCTTGTTGTTTTATATAATCATTAAGTCTTGAATACTAGGCTCTGGGAGCTTGTTTTAGCCAATAATATGCTTTCTTCAATTTCCACACATGATCCTTATTTTATGATAATAAGAATCCTTGTAGTTTCTCAATGCATACTTATTCCTCTAAATTTACATTGAGAAAGGTATACTTGGAATCCATTTGATATATTTTGAAATTATTGAAACATGAAAATGTAAAAAACATTATGATAGCTTATAGTCTTGTAATCGGGGAAAACATTTCTTCAAAATCAATACCTTAAAAAATTACATAGCATACAACTTTCCCCTTTTAATTTGTTTTGACTACAAAAACTACTCAAACAAAGTACAAAATCAATCTTGAATAATTCTTAACACTATCACCAATAATATAATATAATCAACCTTTGTCAATCCAAACAGTCTGTATATCCAATATAAGCAATAGTACATCTCCAAAAATAGTCGAACATGGTTGGGTTGGTCTTAGAAAATCCAATTTGATTCAACACGAAGACATCAATTGGGTTCACCTACCAAAAAATTCAAGTATTCCCCCCTTAAGGGATCAATAAGTTGCAGAAATAGTTCTCATCAAAAAATTCAGTCATTGGACAACCTAGTTGAAACATAGTCAATGAATACTCAGTTGAAACTCTAGTCGACTATCATGTTGGGTCGATCCCCAATTGAACAATTCTAAGGAAATCATCAATAATTAATAGGAACATTATATGATTATACAACTAATGATACATAATGATATCAATTTATTAAAAATATGGTCAAATGATTTAATGACCATTCATAAATCCAACCATAATCTATCCTGATAGCTAGCATTGGTCCACAATTCTTCCTTTCACAACTCTTCTACAAATATCTAAAAGAATGATTGCCATTCCTTCAATTTGTATGGTGAGAATGATGATAGGGTACATATTTTTGTGTTGGCTAATTAGAGGGATTAGGCTCAAGGTGAGGTCCACTCACAAGAGTAGAAAAACATGGCATATCAACAACAATGCCATTTGTAACAACATGATCAAACACTAGCATGTGAGGAACATGTATCTCATCAATTTATTCAACATAATCAACAATAGGTGTAAAAACCCTATGTAGGCCCCTTAGAAACCCTTTTTTTTGTGTGTGTGTGTGTGTGTGTGTTAAACCCAACTAATACTCCATATTACATTAATTATATTGAAGCAATATAATATAAGCACATACAAAGTTAATACAATTATAACTGATACCCACTATCATACAACAATATGGAATTCCATAACATAATTCACATGAAGAATAAGAAAAATTTACATCATCAAATCATCCAAGTCTTGTTGAAAACACAAGGTAGTATAAATCCCATTACCTACTTGTTCAATGACAATTTCATCGATTCCACCATTTAACATTGAATTAAAAAAAAAACTTAATCATTTCAAGGGAACTCATAAATCTCTTAACTCTATTAATTATAATTATTGATTAAATGTATTAATAATTTATACATATAATTATTAATTAAATTTATACATATAAATATTAAATATATGTATATGTAATCTAAAAAAATAAATATATACACACAAATATGTGTGTGTGTGTGTGGAAAATATAAATATATATAATGGAAGGTTCAAATTTTTATAAGTAAATAAATGAGATTATATTAAATTAATAATAAGGTTCTAACTTAAGGATATTTCTCTTCAAGTGGTGATGATCACCATAGGAGATTTATGCACTAAAATCTACAGGGTGAGTCAGAAATTGAAACCCTTGTCATGATGACCTCATATGAAGGCTTGAACCTTCTCATAGATTTTAGGGATGAGTGAACATACATCAATATCAACAATCACTTGAGTCGACCATGATGGGAGCCAACAATTTGGTAGTGACTGAATATGAGCTGGCTTGTGTAGTAGATAATCCTTGACTGATGTTATAAAAATATTTTCCTCACCCTAGGCAAACTTGCACAGAGGGGATTTTTCCATTTCCCATTCCACTTGAATGCTACAAATGGGCCAAATCAGAGCTATGGAAAAGAGGATAAGAATTCAACTTCGAGAGCAAAGTTACTCTAGATAAATTATTCACTTCACATTGAGTTTGTGTCCCTTTGTCCTTTAAGTATGAACACATTATTCATCCACTAAGATATTCCCTTATTGATTGAGAACCTCATTGTCTCTCTTATATGATCTTGCCTTTGGTGGAGGATTGAACTAGTGGAAGCCTAGCTAGAAGGAACTTAGTTTCTTGGTTCCAAGCCGTGCCGAAACGGAAGTTTGTAATTCATTCACTTATGTTGATTACATCTTAATAGAAATAGTATTTTCTCATTCAATTAATATCTTTTGAATATTTCAATTGTTATTCCATGGGCATATTTTTTATGAATACTGATGGATTATTCTATCAAATGTGATAACATTATCTACTATCACCATATGCTTGAGTTTCTTGGTTGTTGAGGAATAGTTGCAGGTATATTTCTTTGGTTCAAGTCCTCAACGGTGGACTTAATCGAACGTCTGGACGAGGTAGGACTTGTATCTTGTCTTGCTAGCATATTTTTTTATATAACATACTTGAGATTAGATTTGATTTCTATAGTCATTTCCGTTTTTTTTGGTTTACCCATAGCCATAGAGATATTTTCCTCGTAACAGAATTGGTGACCATACTGGGGATTGAATCTTGTTTTTCGGGGTTTGGAGTTTTTTTCTCCTTAGATTGCTCTCGTTTATATTAAATTTCTTGTCGTATGATTACTTGACAACATTTTTTCACTTTGAGTCTGAGTTTCTTACCCTTCTCCTTAGCCTGGCTATGTTTTGACACATATACGTGGGTTTTTTCTTGACAATCACGTACATACACATGTTTTCCTTCTGCCAGTTGCGTACATATGCGCTTTTCCCTTAAACATGTGCATACATCACCCTTTGTTGCTTGGTTGTTGGGTTTAGTGGTTGTTGGGTAGGTTTTGATGATTGTGGAGTCATATTAGGCCTCTGTGGTGACTTCTAAGTGTCCGTGGAATGACATGAAACCTGTCTTTGGTTGAATTTTTGGGTGTTGCTGATCCAAGTGGATATTGGTGGCCACCCACCTATTCCAACTGTTTCCTTGTGTCTATTTTTTATTCAACACGTATTTCTATACTACATTATAATTGTGAGTTATACACTTATGGGGTTGTTTGAACCCTCACACATTATCCAGGGGGGTATGGGTGTCCTCTCGCCTAATTGAACTGGCTTATTTTGTATGTTTTCATGTCACCACATCTTGTTGTACTTTCAAGTCTATTTTTGGGCTGTAAACATTGTTTTCTTGGATCGCCATAGTCAGACTATAGACAGAGTCAAATTCTGATGGAGGAATATGTATTTCTCTTAAATACCTTTCCAATGTCTTATCACACGCCTAAAGCAAAGGTTTTATGCAAGCGTTACGACCCTAGGAAGTTGAGGTACCAAATAAAAACAACTTACCCATAGGGCCCACATGACTTTTGGTGTTTCACCTTCTAGGGTTAATTTTTTGGATGTTTAGGGTTTTGAAATTATTGAGTAATATGAAAAGGGCCTATGGAGCCTCATTGTAATCCATTCTGCTCAGATGAATGCATGTAGAAACCACATCTCTTCTCAGACATAACTACCACCATTTGAGCAAGTTTCAGTTCTATAATTTTATAGTTTCAACCTATTTCATTATTTAATAGAATATATTGTTCACTGGATATTTTTGTTATTATTCCCATCTCTGTTTTTATGGTATTTATTCTATTAATCAGTTTTTTCTACTCCTAAATCTGGATCAGTGGTATCCGAGCGATCTGATCTTCATTTAGTTTTCTCCATGCATGTTCTCGACAAGGTCTGGGTACAAGAAGTTGGGACTAGAACCAATCGATCCATTACCAGATCGGTTGTGCCGAGGCCAAAAAAAACCCATGGGAGACAAAAAGAAAGATGATGGAGTAAGAGTTCCTATTAAAATGTTTCTCGAGGAATCCCTTGCATGACAAACGAATGAAATGATGGACAACTTCACAGAGATCCTTCTATAGTTTCCCACGGGAGAAGCATAGTCATCAAGCAACCATGCAAACCCCTTCAAGGTACATGTAAATTTTTATATTCCATTATTTGAAGGATTGATAGATGTGGATGTTATAGATAAATGGTTGAATCTGCTTGAAGGATATTTTTTGGTCTACAATTTTTCTGATAGGGAAAAGATAACTTTTTCACTCCTTAAGGTCATTCCAAATGTTAAATAATAGTGGGATACTTACTCTGATCAAAGCTCCATGGAGGAATATATAATTTTTTTGGTGGCCCCTACATGGGATTCCTTCCGAGATTCCATTAAAGAAAAATATTACCCTATTGGAATCTAGGAGGACTAGTACATCAGATGGACCACCCTACATCAAGAAAGGGACCAGAAAGTACCAGACTTCACCAATATTTTCCATACCCTATGCACCAAATTGGTTATCAAATATTCTGAGTGTCATCTAGTGCTCAAATACCATTGATGTTTGCATAGATAGATTCAAACAAAAATGGAGTTCCTATACATCGCATCATTGGGAACGACTTATAGATATGCTATCAAGATCGATCAGAAATTTAAGAAGAAACATTGAGAGTTTGGATCTACAAACCCCTCACAACTAAAGCCGGGAAAAGGAAACCCCAACCAACACAGCAAGGGACCAAGTCAAGATGGCCACCCTCAAGACAATCCCTCAAAACCGTAACACAAGAAGGGAAAGGAGAAGACAAAGAAAGACATGGAAAAATGGTGTGAGTACCTTAAAGGTCCTTGGCACAACACCAACAAATGTCTCTCCAAGCAGTCCCTCATGGCCGAGTTTAACTCTTCCGAGTCAAAGGCTGATTCTGATTCCAAGTCAAATCCTGAAGGAGGCAAGAAGATTATCGATGTTGAACAAAGTGCCATGGTTTCTACCACCAAATTTAGGCCAAGCAAACCAGAAGAACCATAGGAAGGGGAACGCCTCTTTCAATAATAGATGTGGGTCAAGGGGGCTTCAATTAAATTCATTGTCGACAACGGTAGTCAGAATAACATGATTTCAGTAGAGGTCATCAAGCGGTTGAACCTTCCAATGACACTAGACTCGAAGCCCTACACTATCGACTAGCTTATTCAAGGAAGAGATATTTGTGTCAGCCAACAATGTCTTCTATCCTACGACATCAAGCCTTTCAAATATGAGGCATTATGTGATATTTATCCCCTTGAAGCTTGGTATGTTATTTTATTACAACCATATTTGTGGAAGCGTCATGTGGTGTATGAGTCTAGACCCCGTAGTGTTATTATTACTTTGGGTAGATAATTGTACAGGATTCCATAGGTGGCAATGCCTACTACTCTTTCTTTAATCTCTGCTAAGAAATGCATTAAGGTCATTTCATAGACTGGGAAGTTCATATTCTTTGTGATCCATGCTCACAGTAAGAACAAGGTCGCTACCACATCCATGGCCTCTACACAACATCTCTCTTTGCAGCAGAAGCAAGTGGATGGGATTGTGGAAGAATATAGAGACATCTTCCTCTCACCTACAGGGGTACTGACAGACTACCAAGTCAAGCATCCAATTGATATGACCCCCGATGCACCTCTACCTAATGGGCCAGTCTATCGATGCTCGCTAATGGAGAATGAAAAAATCAGCCATCAGATCCAAGAGCTTCCTAAAAAGGGGCACCTCAGACCCAACTCCTCCCCTTGTGGAAGCCCGATTGTACTGGTGTAGAAGAAGGATGGGACTTGGCGAATCTGCATTGATTACAGAGCCTTAAAAGAAATCACAGTCAGGAACCACTACCCCATTCCCAGGATTGAACCTACTGATGTCTAGAACCTAGCCTTCAAGTTTAAAGAAGGTCTCTATGAATGACTACCCATACCCTTTGTCTTAACAAATTGCACCATCTACTTTCATGAGGTTGATCGATGATGTATTGAGACCCATCACCAACTACTTTGTGGTATTGTATTTGGATGACATCCTCATCTTCATAAGAATGTGGGAGGAGCACATGTGGCATATTCAACAGGTTTTGAGCACTTTGTGGCAGCACAAGATTTATGCCAACTTGGAAAAATGCTCTTTTGGCATGAACAGGGTCTAATACCTGGGATACATTTTTTATGAGCATGGGGTACATGTTGATCCAGCTAAGATCCAAGTCATCCATGACTGGCCATCCCTGACAAAATGGATCAATCTTTGGAGCTTCTTGGGACTAGCCAATTCTACTAACAGTTCATGTTGGGATTCTCCCATATTGCATGGAACCTCAGCCAGGTGAGCAAGGGTGGTGGTAGGGTCGAGTTTGTGTGGGGAAGGAGAAATAATGAGAATTCGATGACTTGAAACATTGTTTGTGCTCAACTCCAGTACTCTCCTTGCCTAATCTGCAAAAACCATTCAAGATTGAGACTGATGCATCTAGATATGTTGTGGGCATAGTTCTCACTCAACACGGGCATCTGGTGGCATACCATAGTGAGACACTCTCCGATACTGTTCGTAAATACCCCACCTATGACAAGGAAATGCATTCCATTGTAAAATCATTTTTTCAATGGAAACATTATATTATGGGTTTTAGATACAATCATACACACTGATCAGAAGCCTTTGTTGTTCATACAAACACAAGGGAGATTGCAGAATGACCACCATCACAAGTGGTCCACCTCCCTATAAAAGTTACATCTAAACATAAAGTATAAGACAGGTATCTCCAATCGTGTCGATGACTACCTCAGTCAGCCTCCTATGGCTGCACTCACCATTGTGCTCCATTCCTGTGGACATGAAACATTGGAGCAGCCCCAACTTTCCCAACAATATTCAAACTTCTCCACCACATATCATCTCTTGGGTACAGGTGCCACTGTCACTGATTTTCTCATTCAGTACAAACTCTTATGCCACCTAGGCCATCTATGTGTTCCTACAAGCGAGTGTGCAAAGCTGATTTGGTAATCCCACTACAGTCGGGTGGTAGGACATTTTGGCGTAGAGAAAACTATGGTTGTTCTTCAGAAACATTTTTATTGGCCAAAAATTCGACAGGACGTCAAAAAGTATGTCATATATTACACTACCTGCACCTTTTCTAAGTCAACCATCAAGAAACAAGACTTATACACCCCTCTTCCTATTCATAAAAATCCATGGGAATCCATCTCCATGGATTACATGTCTATTTTGTTGTCCACAAAGAATGGAAATGACTCTGTTTTTGTGTTCATTGATCGGTTTTCAAAGATGGCCATCCTCACAACCTATAAGAAGAATTTCACAGTTACAGATACTGTCAATATCTTCTTCAAATTAGCTTGTGTCCACTTTGGGATACCACATACCATCATCTTTGACTGAGACAACAGGTTCCTCAACACCTTTTGTTCAAGTCTCTGGTGTCTGTTGGAAACCAAGCTCAAAAAATCCACTGCTTTCCACCCCCAAACCGATGGCCAAACTGAGGTCGTCAATCAGATGATTGTGCACATCCTGTGCAAGTATAGTTATAGGCATCCTCATACATGGGACGAGAGTCTCCCATATGTCCAACACAACTACAATAGGTCTCTCCATAGTTCCACCAACCATATCCCATTTTAGGTGGGTCTGGGATTCCAACCCTTGGGACCCATTGATGTTGCACTTCCTCTTTCCACCACACAGACAAACTCTTTCCATGATCAGTTTGTGATCAACAAATCCACCAAATTCATTGAGAGGATTCAACATATCTACCAATAGGTACAAGAGAATTTTTAGAAATCCAATGCTAAGTAAAATCATTGCCATGATCAACACAAGGTACCACATAATTTTTAGGTTGGTGAAAAATTATGGTTACATTTGCAGAAGGAGCATCTCACTAGGCCCCATCAAAATATTCACCCACTTTGTTATGGGACCATGCACCATTCCTTGATATCCATCTATTATTCAATGTGGACCTCCTTCGGCCATATTTTCCATCATTATTGGACACCTCTGAGATCACCAAAAAATTGACACCAACATAGCTCAACCCTTAATGCATGGAACAAGCATCCACCAGTCAGATAATGGACACACAGGTCAAGAGCACTCACCAGCAATGGATCCATATTTATTGGGTTGTTAAGGTAGAGAAACTCCTACACCAAGGAAAGTGGCTCACCCGGGGCCAAATCCAGTAGAAGTTTCCTCACCTAATGGGGGAACTCAACGCAATCCATACCATTTCTTCTTGAGGGGGGAGGATTGATCCAGGTGAATATTGGTGGCCACCCACCTATTCCAACTGGCTCATCGTGTCCATTTTTTATTCAACACATATTTTTTTTAAGATTTATAATTGTGATTTATACATTTTTGTAGTTATCGAAAGCCTACCACATTATCTAGGGGGATACAAGTGGCCTCTCACCTAATCCAAATGGCTTGTTTTGTATGTTTTCATTTCAACACATCTTGGTGTACTTTCAGGGATGTTTTGGGTCCCTAAACATTGTTTTCTTGGATATACATAATCAAACTATAAACAAAGTCAAATTCTGATTTAATACTGTGTATTTCTCTGAATGACCTTTCCAATGGGCTATCACATGCCTAAAATGAAGGTCGTATACAAAAGTTACAACCCTAGGAAGTTGAGGTACCAAATTACACCAACTTACCCATAGGGTCCACATGACTTTTGGAGTTTCACATTCTAGGGTTAGGTTTTTGGATGTCTAGGGTTTTGGAATTCATGAGTAATATGAAAAGGGCCTCTTGAGCCTCATTTTAATCCATTTTGCTCAGACAGATGTGCATAGAAACCACATTTCTTCTTAGATATAGCTACCACCATTTGAGTAAGTTTCAATTCTATAGTTTTACAGTTTCAACCTATTTCATTATTTAATAAAAGATATTGTTCACTCGATATTCTTCCTATATTTGTGTTTATGGTATTTAGTCTGTGATTCAGTTCATTCTTCTCCTAAATCCGGATCAGGTGCATTTCTCGTCATCTTTTTCATTTGATTGTCCTTGCATCTTGGGATGGGTGTTTTTCTTCTTGATATCCTATTTGGGTTGTCTCTGTTTACACACAATAGAGTCTTTATATCAAGTTGTTGTTTAGTCCTTGCATTTTCATTCTCTTATATTGAAAATAAAAAAATATCATTCATTTTACATTTATTAGTGTTTTTGATCTTTTGAGTCTTTATCGTTAATCTTAGTGCATGTAAAGAAAGGTTGCAATTTTATTTTAGAATTGCAGAACTGAATTGAGAATTTCATTTTGAAAAGAATACCATTAATTGGAAATTGAATTTAGGACTTTGCATTGTATTCATATTCATTTATTTTACTTGTTGATTCATAGCATCACTAGTTTCACAACCGCACCTTTTGAGTAAGAAAGGCCATTAAAAGTAACATTATAATTTAAAATTGATTTGTAACGATTTTATTTTTCTAGGGTGCAGAAACTAGCTTAGGATTTAGAGCATTTGAATATGATTTTGTGAGTAAAATTCTCCAAGGCTATTAAATCAACATATGTTTTTGACTAAGGGACTGGAGAAATCCATGGTATAATCGGTAATATCAGGAGGCTTTACTTACACTGTAATTAAGAACAAGGTCGTGTGAGGTTGGTTGAAGGGATATCCCCTCGATACCTTCTTAGCGTCAGATATATTTCTATGGATATATTATTATATGGGGATCTTGCTTGTTCCCTTACCTTTATGAGAGGCGGTGCTTTCAAGGTTTTGGGATTTGCTACCCTGCCCATACGATGGACCTGACTTACAACTATTCGCCTGTGCATAGGTTATACCATGGTTGCTTAGTTACCACATAGGTTACTTGCAGGGGTTATTCTACAGGTACCCTGGGTCAGATAAGGTTAAGAAAACACACAACCTTTATGGAGGATTACCTCTCCAGGGGGATATGACTGACTAGTTGTTAATCCCACGAGATCCCTTATAACTGATTATGTTTCCTCCAATATTTAGTAGAGGAGTCTCAAACCCCTCTTGGGTGAGGCATACCTAATTTAGAGAGGGAGGTCCTTTTCAACCACTTTATCTTGTTTGTGTGCATATTGGTCGTTTGATTATTTTTGGTCTTCTCTTTGATTACTAGTTGGCCTTAGGATTTGTTTTCTATATATCGAGTCTTGAGTCATCATGGAGATAGACCAACTTCCCCATGGGTCTCACTCTTTGTTACAGTTGCCACTACATTTTGAGTCTTTTACTTCTAAAAGGCATAGAGTTATTAAACGTGGCACACATACCTCCACTTATCATACTTGTGATCATACAAGGATGATTATTGAACTGGGTCATCAAGATATTGGGAGCCCTTCAACTCCCACACCTACTATAGTTAATGGTACCCCTTTGACAACTTCAACCACAATGGTTGTAGTGTCAGAGGCATCTATCATCATCGTTGCCCATCCTATAGTGAATACTCAACCTCTAGCCACAAATCGTTTTGGGTCTCTTGATCACTCACTGAGATATAATGTTTAGTCGATCTCTATGGCCTTTATTCCTTTTTCTTATGGTATGCTAAATTTTACATCGCAGTTTTCAAACTCCATCCCAACAACTAGCACTAATGATAGCATTGGACTTGGGGGCACAACTCCTCCTTATACTCCATTATCGTTTGGTGGCACTCATGTCCCTCAAACGACTCCTACCATTGGAGGCATTCCTCTTTTTAACCTTGGGTCCAATCTTGTTTCTTTTGGATGGAGTAACCAACCTGGCGAACATGTTATTGCTCATGTTCCATCATTTACACCCACCTCCTCTGTTCCGATTCCAACCAACACATTTGGCTTGATGAATCCACCTTTATCTTCTAGATTCACACACATAAGAGATCAATTTCACACCTTGGGAAACCCCCAACTAGGGTCCACTCTAGCTGGGGGTAGTTTTTAAAACCTTCATTAGAAAATTCCTACTAGAATGGTGCCCAACCAACCCCTTATGAATTATCCCAGAGGAGGTTCTTACAATCCTGAACAAAGCCATGGTTCTTACCAGAAGCCTAGATGGGATGAGATTCCCCAACCACAATATTTCCAGGGAACTTAGGGCCAGATGTCATAAACCTGTCTCCCTTTTCTGGCCACGCTCAAATTCCCATACTTTTCTAAGTTAATGAATGACCCCATGCATCATGATCCATCATGGCCCTCCATCCCCACTAATCTTCCGTCATATATTCCAATATTTGAGGGAACGACTGGTGAGGATCCTGGTGATCACGTCACCACCTTTCACCTATGGTGCTCTTCAAATTCCCTTAATGAAGATTATATTTGGTTAATATTTCTTCAACACACCCTCATGCAGGTTTTCGTAAAATGGTATATCGAGCTACCTAGGGGGAATACAAAAATTTTAATCAATTACTTCTAGTGTTCCTCAATCACCTCCAATTGTTGGTTTGTTACAATGTTGACATCAAACTAATGCCAACATTTTGTAATGATAGGGACACTCACATCTTGGATCACATCCAAGAATGGTGTAGATAGAAGAGGTTGATCAAGGCCTATATACCCCCGAAATTATTTCTAGAGTGGTTCGTTAAATCTCTATTGCCTTATATTTTGAAGGATGTCTCTACATTCGGGGTTAGTTCTGAGGAAGAAGCAATTTTCAAAGCCCAAAAGATATCGCTTATATATGCTCAGTATGGGATGTTATGCGATATTCTTCTTGATGCACCAAGGTCAAACTATGACCCTATACAAAATCTAGGACTGCACGTCGATGGCATTGTAGGCTCCACCAATGTGAAATCCGCAGAGTCAGTGACAAGACATTTGAAATAATTGTCTCTAAACCAATATGCAAGAGGGCTAGCTTCATATGTTTCCTCTAATCCCACTCAATTGACAGATGTACAATCCATGCAAGCATCGACTATCCTGAATGGTAGCCAACAACCAGGATGGAGTAATAAGAAAGGACATAATAATAATCATAGGAGTGGGAAGAACAATAATAAACCCAAGGAAAATGGTAATAATGAGAAGACGAATAATAATGTTGGTGAGGGAAATAGAGAAAGGTGGAATGTGAAGCTTCCCTGTAATATTTGTATGGCCGATAACCTTACCCATTTATGCCCCAAACTAGAAGACACTGTGAGGATTTTATCTCTATTTCCCGCCATGCTGACGAATCCTTTTCCACATAACCAACACATGGCCTCGAGCTCCTTGAATTCCAGAAATGTGGCAAGTGGGAGTCAAAACCCACTGGTAGAGAACGATGACCATTTATGCATCAATATGGTCAAATCTAAGGTTATTGTAGCCACTCAATGTCACAATTACAGTTCTCCACAAACTGTACATGGTCTAGAGTCTCCTCCTCCTATGAATATGCCCCTATAGATTGAAAAACTAGAGCCACCACCTCGTATTATCAAAGGAGTACTCAAGTGCTCTATCCAGAATCTTAATGCTAGAGCCGCTCAGAATTACTCTATTGTTGATCATGTGGGTCAAACCCCTTCTGCGATGTTGGCACTGGAGGTACTCCAGAAGTCTCCTTCACAAGGGAATGCCTTTCTATCTACGTTAGGAGCTCTATATCCTCGTGGCTCAAAAGTTATCAAGTTTGACATCATATATGTCAAGCCTCACTTGCCTTACCATGTGTCATTCCAAATCCACGTGGGTTACTCTAAGTATACCATCAAGCGTATTGTTGTTGATGAAGGTGCTAGAACATGTGTGATGTCCCTGGTCTATTGGAAATCCCTCGTCTCTCCGAATCTTTCTCGGTCTCCAACCATGTTGATTGGTTTTGACGATAATTCCTTCTTCCCTCATGGTATTCTTCCTACCTTTCTTGTCCAGTTAGGTGGGGAAATGATAGAGGTAGATGTCGAGGTGGTTGATACACCCCTCGATTATAACTTGTTACTAGGATGCAATTGAACTTATTCTATGACTATAAGCGTATCATCCATATTTCATACTCTTTGTTTTCCTCACGATGGGAATATCGTGACTATATATCAATTGTCCTTTGCATATTCTAGTCCCAGTACATATGTTGGATCGTTGTTCCCCATGGTCAGCAATTATCAACCAACAACTGATAATATCGGTGTTAGAATGTATTCATCCCTTACGGGTACCTTCGACTTTATCGCATCGATTCACCATATTTACACCATGTCTAGTAGGCCCCTTTCATCAGAGAGGTTTGTTCCCTTTTGCACTTCCTATTTTAATGATCCTTGCACCCTACCATCCTCGATTGCATCTTGTGAAGGTTATTCACATACTGGAATGGCCATGCCACTATCGGGGACAGAGATAGTGTATCAATTTGTTCTTGACTCTTTTGTCGATCTCGATTCTATTACCTCACAGACAGATGAGGAGGATCTTGTTATTGAGCCCATGTGGGAAACTTCTTCATCTTGCTCACATTACTTCCTCGATAATAATTTACCTTTAGATGAATCCATCATTGAGGCCATGAATGGTTCTAACAAACCTTGGGATGATATGCAACATCGCTCCTATTTTCTCCCAGAGATTTCCAGAATCAAATAAGATGACATTAGATATACTTTGAGTGAGATATTCGGTCACACCATAGTTCCACCTGATACGCATGCAATTTATGTCAAGGTAAACATGGAAAGTATCTTACCTACCATCATGATCAATATATCTTGTATCGCTGGAAAGATTGAAAATGTATACATTGGTGCATATTGTTTGCCAGAAGAAATTTTGATCTACACCAAACTCTTCAAGTAATTCTAAGATGTATTTTCTTGTTCATATGAAGAGATGCTAGGAATTGACCCTCAAATTGTCTAACATGAGACTAAAACTTACCCGAATGCTTAGCCTGTTTGACAATGTCTTAGATATGTCAATCCCCGGAAGGCCCTTGCTATTAAGGAAGAGGTAGAGAAACTTCTTAATGTTGGATTTATCTACCTAGTTCCCTTAACTGAATGGGTATCCAATCATGTTCCTGTGAATATAAAGTAAGGAAACATTCGTGTATGCATGTATTTTTGTGAGCTGGACAAGTCTTGCTCTAAAGACAACTTCCCTACACCCTTCATCAATTATATTCTCGACGACTGTGGGAAGCGAATTTTTTTCTTTCATGAACGGATTCTCAGGGTATAACCAAATTCATATTAAACCCTAAGATCAACATAAGGATACATTTATTTTCCCTTTGGGTAATTTCTCATACCTAAAGATGCCTTCCATCCTTAAAATTGTTGGGGAAACCTTCGAATGTGCTATGACCTTCGCATTTCATGATCTCAAGCATGTAGTCAAAGCCTATCTTGACTATATTTCTGATCACTCTCATAAGAGATTTGATCACCCTAAGAACCTTCGACTATTTTTTGAAAGTGTCACCATTATTGCATCTGGTTGAACCCTCATAAATGCATCTTTTGCGTTAGATCAGGACTCATTCTATGATTTTTAGTCTCCGAGACTAGGATCATGGTAGATTCATTAAATGTTGAGGCAATACGTTGATTGCCTCCCCCACACATTATTTGAGAACTTCAAGTTTTACAGGGCAAAGATAACTTTTTACATTGGTTTATAGTGAACTATTCAAATATTAATAAGGGTTTCATGCATCTCTTGAAGAAGGACACCCCTTTTATCTAGGATGAGCGAGCTCATGAATCCTTCGATGCTTTGAAAAAATCCTTGTTATCGACGCCTCTGCTAAAGTCTCTTGACTATAATAGAGATTACTTTATTTATGTCACTGCGTCCGAAGAGACAGTTTGTATGGTACTGGTTCAGGAGGATGATGAGCTCTGTGAGCACATCATTTACTATCTTATTCGAAACATTGTTGATCCTCAACTCAAATATGTTCATGTGGAAAGGATAGATTTGGTTGTCATTCACGAAGTCCAATGGTTACGACAATATATATTGCTCTGCAAAAATATTTTGGTTTCTGATGTCAATCCATTTCAATACTTCCTTACCAGGTGTATTATAGGGGGAAAGTACAATAAATGGATTGTCATTTTACAAGAATTCGATCTCAACTTTGCTTCTACAAAATACAAGAAATTCGTAATCCTTGGAGAGTTAACATATGACTTCCTTTGATTAGAAGAGGATGTTATTCATGTTGATTGATTTGCATATGAACACATCTTCCTTGTCTCATCATCTGACCCATGGTATGGAGACATTGTTCTCTATCTTCAAACTTTGAAGTCCCCTCAGCATCTCTCACGAGATGACCAACGATGTATATGATACCAATATAAGAACTACCTTATCATCGATGACACTTTGTATCGTCGAGGAGTTGACAATATCTTGCATCATTTTTTAACTCAAGAAGAAGTCAACTCTATTCTAAACGATTTCCATAGTGGGGCTTGTGATGGTCATCTATCCGAGCTTGCGACAACCCAAACAATTTTACGAGATGATTATTTTTGGCTTTCTATCTTTAAATATTACATTGAATCGATTAAGAAGTGTCACCCTGTTATCATCCTATAAGTTATAGGATCAACTGGTGACTGGGATATTATCTGTCTCTAGTGTTTTTGTTGACAAATGATTTTTCATTCTGCAAATAATTTGAAAAAAAAAAAAAAAAGG
>JZKD02S0255941.1:964845-976118 GCA_000966675.3 Picea glauca | reverse complement strand
AGGGGGGTCCAGAAAGGTATCTTTCCTCTGGTGAGCCCTATTTATACGTGGCAACGATCCAATGGCCCCGAGTCCCATCATCTCCTGCTATATGAACTACCATCATCATCTATAGACGTCACCATCCACCTTTCTCGAAATAGTCACGTCCCATAACTGTTGTCAGTCTTTCCCCCCCATTCGCTCGTGGCAAGCCCCCTCACTATGACCTTTACCTCTAATCGATAGCTGCCATGTTACCTGTCCGTATCCCTCAGTCACCATCACTTTCCATCTCACTTCCCAAATGATCCGTTGGTCATTTATTACTGGATAACCTATCCGTTGTCCAGTTGACCTGTCTCATGTGCCCAACGGACACCCGTTTACTCAAAACTACCCCTCATTCTCCCTTTTCTCACCATTTACCACTCATCGCACCAGAGAGTTTTTACACTGTTTACTCCCTCGTTACGGTCAGTTTCCCTCATCCATGGTCAGTCGCCCCCACTGACGTTGTTTGTCTTCCAGGTACTATTGCAGAAATGGCACCAAAATCCAAACAAGCAGAAGGAGAGGAGAATCTGTTTCTCCTGCCTCCTGTTGACCTTGACAGGATCCCACTGGTCAACAAAGACCGATTAATCGCAGATATAAAATGTGATTTTGATTTCGTAGATCTTCAGTCATGGGTCAAGGAGGTCTTCCTAGACCAGAGCGATGAAATCAGACTCTGGGAGTCCAATTTACCCCTTTACCTATTTCCTCAAATTCACCATTTTCTGGAGTTCGCACTCAAGTGCCAAGCCCACTACATTACCAAGAAAAGAGTCGTCATCTCCTCGCCTGGGGAGATTCTCTTCCTCTCACACCCGAATCCATAGACCAGATGATTCAAATCTCTTGAGCTGACTCTGCATCACCCTTTAACCTGAAAATTCTTACAGAATTATACTAGAAAATGACATTCCCCCAAAGAGCTCAAATATTCGAGCTTTTCCTTCCCCCATCAGCTCAATTTCCCTCCACAAATCCTCCTTATCCATCTTCCATGTTCTCAAATAAAGGAAACCAGGTCATCTCATCCCTTTGTGCTTTGTTAGGATACTATTCTGATCAGTGGGTAGATGAACCCATTCTGGGTTTTCTATCCATCTTCTCTATCGATGAAAATCCCACCGCCCAGTTTGACTTTAGCACATTCTTGGCATTCAATATTCATGAACAGTTCGTGAAATTCACCACGAAAGGCATGTTCCGATACTCATCCATACTGGCGTACATGTTTGTCTTCTTCCAAGCAGATAAATTTGGCTTCTCCATGCAGAATATGGATGGAGATGGTAGGCCTCAGGCAGTGATAACATTGACCTCCTTACTCAAGCACAACTCCACTAATTTCATTTTCAAGGAGTTCATCGATCAGTTCTACCACCTTGTGGTAATTATGCTAAGCGGCAGGCCCGAGCCTCAAATAAACGATGAAGTTCATAGGATCCTGCACCTCTCGGATAACACAAAGACATGTGATTTGTATTTATACCAGGATTATACCAAGATCAGAGTATATGGGTGTGAATTGGCACCGTATAAGCTACCCAAGTATCTACTTGTCAGGATTTTTTCTTTGGAATATATTAGGCAGATAATAAATTCTGATGATATCCACTTTGTGTCACTGAAGAAAAAGAAGCAGCTTAGAATCAAGGGGCAGATTGGCTCCTTCATCTGCAACAATCATGGCATTGAGGAAGAAGCAGACAGGATGCTGAGGGAAATGAAGTTCTCCATGAGTTTCCCATGGAATTATGATCCACGTGGGATCATCTCAGAGATGAGGGTGAAGAACAAAAACATCCCATATGTTCATGAGTCCAGGCCTGAAGTTGAGAAATTTGCAAATCAGACATCCTGGGAGCCTAACACATTGATCGAAGTAGAATAGCAGGATCCCCCGACCACTGTGTCACAAACAACCACTCCACAGGTCCTAAAAAACAAGAGGCCTAGGCAAGATTTATCTCCACCTGTCACTGAAGTATCGTCTGAGGAATTCGAGCTGCATACCAAGAGGCCTAAGACTTCTGTAGTTCCTGGCCCGACTGGGGAAAAAGAAGCCCCGTCTACCAGAGTGACCAAAGTTGGTATTCCACCCTTCGGTTCGATCCTCCATAAGAGCATAAACTCAACATTGCAAAAAAAATCTACAGATGCTCCATTGACCACCCAGCCAGGTAAGGTGGCACTGAAACTGAGTATTTTCAAAAAGTATGAGCTGATAAAGAAAAGGAACCAGAGCCTGACCAGCAGTACTTGTGCCCAGTTCTGGAAGCAGAAGTCAACTACGCAACATAGGTTGTTATAGGAATTCAACACCAAGAAGGGAAGAATGCATATGGCATTCCTCCAGGCATAGGTACCAGATCCAAAGGTGATCACTGACTACAAGAGGGCCACCTTCGAATTCTAGATGAAGGATGTGCATCCGACCGATCAGATGGATCTACATAAGCAGATGGGGGAAATAGTCTTCTATACATTGGCACATGCTTCTAATTTTATGTCCAAATTGCAGGTGTCCCTGAACAATGTTCAAGCACAACTCAAGTTGGAGAAGATATCATCCTTTGCAAAGGAAAATAGGATCAATACTTTGGAGGAGCTGGTCCTCAAGATTGGTTACGATCCTTCAAACGTGAAAGAAGTTGAGGAAATGATAAAGAAGAAGAATGCTGACATAGCATCCTTGAGGAAACAACTGAAACTCCCACCCACAGAGGATTCGCAGGTGAAGGAGATAGCAGAGAAATAAGGAGAGAAAGATGAAATGGTCAAGCTGCTCATGGAGAAAAATGCACAATTTAAAGAAATGGAAGTTGAGATGGAGAAGCTATTAAAAGAGAAAGAGCAACTGAAGCCAATGGAATTCATTCCATTGAGTGCTATTCCAATTTCAGGAGTGAGCACAACATCAACGACAAAAGCCTCATCCACAACTCCATTGACATTCCAGGAGAAGACAACCGACCTGGCTAAGTCTATGGAAAAGATGAACCTGCTAGAAACAGAGATCAACAGGCTTAAAAAGGAGATTGAGAACCTTCAGGAACTCAAATCTTCCTTTCAAACTAGCCTCTCCAAGGAAAAGCAGGTGACATATCAACTCAAACAGAAGTTACAGCAACTCCGGAAGCAAACAGTGGTAGGAAAGACTTTAGCTGAAGTTAAAGAGAATGTATGGACATACATCACTAAGTCCATGAACGAGATATGGCCCATGATCCAAATCATGTTTGAGCAGAATGAATTGGTCTAGAGGAGAAAACAAGCCATCGAGAAGATCAAATCAGAATTAGGGGAGATGCCAACATAAGAAAACGATATCATCAAGTTCCTGAACTCCAAGACTAGGGAAGAGATGGAAGAGTTGAAAATTGAAGACAGAAAAGAGACCATCCTTGAGGTAAAAAGAGTTTTGACCAAAAGAGGATTAATGATTTAGCTGGAAGAAAAGGTTCAGGCCATGGACCTAGGTGTACAAAGATTCTTCAGTAATATAGAGGCTCTACAGAAGAAAGGTCTACCCAGTCTGAAGGTAATCAATGATAAATTGATGACACTCCCAGACTACAAGAAGAGATTGGCCGATGTGGCTAAGGACAGTTCAAAATTTACAGGAATTCAAGGGAGCATCACTCGCAAGGAATTTTTAGACACTCTTCAGTGGGACATTAGTATCCAACATGAGATTCGATACATTTTCCTCACCATGCCTACCTTCGACAAGTACACAGAAATGGACAAAGTGTATCGAAGACTACTCAAAGTCAACGTGCCCAGTCATCTCCGATAGGAGGAGCTCTGTGATCTGATCGATTAGCAGATGAGCTGTCCCAGTCCAGTCATTTGTCTAGTTAGATGAGGTCATGCAGAGGCTTCATCAAAGGCCCACCCAGAAATCAACATGTAGTTACACCACATCATCAAGCAGTTCCTAGATTAGGAAATTTGTTAAATTAGTTAGGCTAAAAATAGATTTACCACGTCCTGGTCATTAATGATAGGAACGTTTGTAATTTGAGTTATAAATACTTCATCTTTTGAAGTATTGAGGGTTGTTTATATTCACACCCTGATGCTATCAGACTGTAATATTTTTGAAGAGATCTTCCATTAATAAAAAGGAGGCACTTTTACAGGATTCTTGCGTGTATTCACTGGTGATTTTTTTCTCTCTAAGTTGAATCTTATTCTTTCTTTATTATCATAATTTTCTAAATCTAATATTTAAGAGTAACTAACATTGCAAGATTTATCTCGTATACCCTATTTCTGACTCGAAAGATTTTAGTGTTTTATCTTCAGGTGTTTTCAATAAAGAAATTCTTAACTGCTTCTTTGTTGAAATTATCTTTCTCATATTTTCTGCTACTCATCATTTATGCTATTAAAGAATCCAATGATTATATTATCTCGCCATGTGAAAGTTTTCCCTTTGCGTTTCTGGTTTGGACCTCATATTTGATTAAAATACAGACCCCATAGCCCAATGGATGCGTAGACTGTCTCAACCAATTCGAAAAACAGCTTGACAACAAAACCAACCTATTTCTTTACCTAGCCTAATATTTAAAATTGGAAACATAGCTAAATCATATAGAGAGATCCCTCTCTGAAGTTGGAAGGGCTAGATCCCAGCTTCAAAAGTGGTTGGATAAAGTTACCTTCGGTAGATTTCTTCTGTTTTCAACCTCTAGAAAATTTACAGAGTGCTAACATAGTGGCAACTCCACTGGGGAAGAACTAAAAATTTATAATTTCATGTTTTCTTTTCCCTAAAAAAGAAAGTCTGTTCCTGAAAGATTGCAAATTTGAGAAGAAAGTAATGTTTAGAGCTTGATTAAAATTTGTACATATTTTTTTTTTCAGACTCATAAAACTAAAAAGTATATATATAAAAAATCAAAAAGAAATCTGGCTCCCAAGAGAGTTTAAACTCGATCTCATCCAAACCTAGAACCTGTGATAGTGACAGATAACCCAGAATAGTTGCTTAAGAAAAAGACTATAGTTGAAGTCTTAGTGAGTCATACTCCCTTGTATAAGTCCTTTTCCTTTTCAGGGGAACCCATTATCTTTCAAAACCCAGGTTTTGACACCTTTTCCCAGCAAAGCCTGGTTAGAACATGGTCCGATAGTTTCGTGACTGGAGTCATTTTTGACCCAACCATTTTGCAACCCTGAACCCCTGAAGTTCTGTCTCCCACTGCTAAACCGCAAATCACTCCCTCAGTGCTATCTAGTCCCTCCTCGTCCTCATCTTCAGTCACTACCTCACCGATCATCCAGTCTGTTATCCCACCTCCTCCACACATCATGGCAGCTCGATATGCTCCCTTGGTGTTGGTTGCGCCTCTTCATGCCATGCCCCAAGATATCAAACGAGACTTCCACAGTTCTATGCAACAGGACCTTTGAGCACACAACAACACGTAGATAAAATGAATGATTATTATGATCTGCATGAAGTAGATGAGGCTGACGTTCAAATGAGATTGTTTGCCCAAAGTTTGACAGGTGACATTAAAAAATGGTACAAAGGTTTGTGTGCCACCTTGGTCCTTGACCTTACCGCATTCCAAAGGAGTTTTCTAGATAGATGGGAGGTAAAGAAAAACCCTCTCCAAATTTTGTCCGAATACGAAAATATCAAAAGAAATCAAGGTGAGACAGTGCAAGATTACTGCACTCGTTTCAATAACCTGTACAATGCAATCCCAGCTGAAATCAAACCACCACAGGGTTTGGCATTGATAAAATTCCTGGATGGTTTTGATGCTGATATGTCATACCAACTAAGGGAAAGAAATTCTACCACCCTGGAAGACATGCAGAAAAGTGCAATAAGTGTGGAGGCCAATTTGTTGGCAAAAAGGGCACGTTAGAGGTCAGAGAGGAGAGTCACAATTAAATAAGAACCTTCCACGTCAACCTCATATTCCAAATTGGATTCTTTGGCCAGAGAAATGGAAAGAATGATGGAAAGACTTACTGTGTCAGACAGGAATCCTCCAAAAGAAAACCCACCAGCTCCTCAGGTTCAGAACCTTAACTTTAGGAGGAACCCTCCTCAAATCAGACAGAGAGATCCTAGGGATCAAAGAGAGTAGAGGGGTCCAGATCAGTAGATCAGACCTCCCTTATAAGAAAATTATACTGATGAATGGGAGGAAGTGATCGAGGAATTGGAGGATACTCACATAAATCTCATGGGAATTCATGATAACAAAGCTATTTTCCTTACCCAAGAAGAGCAATAACTTTTTCTTCTCAATCAAACAAAAGTAAGTGAAGAAACCGAAGATGCAGAACAATAGGCATTTGAAAATGCCATTTTGGAGGTACACCGGCAGTATAATCTGTGGAGTAAAAAGACAGAAGGGAGTTCCCCAAAAAAGACGATTGAAACAAAGAAGGTAGTTGAAACCAAGAGGGCCTGTGAGCCATCTATCGAGAAGATTCCTGAGAAGAGCACTGTCGAAGTTCCTGTGAAGAAAAACCTTATTATTCTGAAAATATCGTCACAGCCCGAGGTTTCACCCACTACTCCACCCAGTACTTCTGGCCAGAAGAGTGTGGTGGACAAACCAGAATTGATGAGCCAAGGCAGAACTTCTACACCTTTCAGCCTTGAGGGAGAATTAGCCAAAGTAAAAATCCCCATTCCACTTTCTGAATTGATGAACAAATACGTTTATTGTTCACAGGTGATTAAATCACTGACCATTGAACCTGACATAGGCATGAAGGCCTTAACCATTGGATCAAAAAATCATTCAGATACCGTAAACCTTACAGATGATCAACCTGAACTTCTGTTCATACCTGAAGTAGATGGCTGAGACTATAATGGTGATGTCGCTTCTTTTTACATCAGTCTAAACATACATGACCTGATATTCCATAATGTTATGCTAGATTCAGGTGCTTCCCACAATCTGATGCCTAAATAAGTGATGGAGAAACTGGGACTGGAGGTCACCAGACCTTACAAGGATTTACACTCATTTGACTCTAGTAAAGTTAGATGTATTGGTTTGATCAAGGACCTATGTATCACCTTGGTTCAGATTCCTGCAAAGATCATGGTCATGGATGTGGTAGTTACAGACATCCCTCTGAAGTATGGAATGTTGCTATCCCGGTCTTGGGGGGCTAAGTTGAGAGGTACGTTGCAGCTAGATATGTCTTATGCCACTATCCCAGTTTTCGGGCAACAAAGAAGGCTATACAAAGAAACATTGATGAAGTACATGGTCAGTAGCCAGGAAAAACCACACAAATATCCTCTTTGCTCCGCACATTTTGACTTGGATTCTTTTATCCTGTATAACAACGGGGACATGGAAGAGAAAAACCCTCAGCTAGCAGAAGATACATCTAGTCCAGACGAAGGCCAAGAAATCATTGAGGTAGCAAGAATGAAAAACGTGATAACTGAGGAATTACCGGCAGATTTCTGGAGCATGGATTTTGATGGAGTAGTGAGCAAAGAAGGAGCTGGAGCAGGGGTTTGGCTGCATAATCACAGAAACAGGTATTCAGAAAACCATTCTTACAAATTAAATTTCCAATGCACTAACAATATTGCCGAGTATGAAGCCTTGATGCTCGGTCTGAAGCTTTTGAAAAGAGTTGGTGCTAAAGAGATTATGGTAAGAGGTGATTCTGAGTTGATAATCAAGCAAATCAAAGATGAGTACACTGTGAAACACCCACGTCTTAGCTCTTATAGGAATTCTATTCTTGATTCCCTTAGATGTTTCACTGAAGTGGACTTGCAGGTAATGCCGAGGGGACAAAACATTCTTGCGGTCGAATTAGATACGTCAGCAGGCACATGTAAGATTCCTTTCCGCTCGACTCGCCCGTACACGGTGGAGGTAAAATGCAGACCAACCGTTCCCGATAATATCAGGTACTGGCAAGTGTTTGGTAATGATGATCAAATCGAAGACTTTCTGTAGTGTAAAAACGATTTTGAATGTACAAATATAGATTTGGAGAACGAAGATGAAAATGTAAATAGATCAGATTTTGAAATTGATAGTGTAAATAGCGTAGATTCAGGAGAATTAGGAGATGATGAGATGGAGGCTGATGTTTTACATTTGAAAAGCAATGTTTTGCCTATGGTTCTAGTTCCTTTAGAGGACTTGTTTTATTTTAACGATGTAGCCAAAAAACCGAAAATCGAAGCCAATGGACAAGAGGTGGAATACTGTAATATAGGGACTGAAGAGAAACCCAGGATAGTCAAACTGTCTAAATCATTACCCCCAGAGAAAAAACTCAAATACATTGAGCTGTTCAAAAAATATTTGGATGTCTTTGCCTGGGGTTATGAGGATTTGAAAGCTTATGATACCAGCATCATACAACACAGGATTCCAATAAAAGAAGACCAAAAACCGTTCAGACAAAAACTTAGGAGGATAAATCCCAAGTTGCTCCCTCTGATAGAAAAGGAAATCAAAAAAATGTACGATGCCAAAATCATAGTCCCGTTGCATTTTTCCAAATGGGTCTCTAATTTGGTCCCTACACGTAAGAAATCTGGGGAAATCAGACTTTGCATAGATTTTCGAAATCTGAATAAGGTCTCCCTGAAGGATAATTACCCCTTGCCAAAAATGGACCACATCCTTCAAAGGGTAGTCGGATCCAGTTGAATATCTTTGCTGGACTGTTTCTCGGGTTACAATCAGGTCCTAGAGACGCTGCTCTGAATTACAAGATAATGGAAAAACAAGATTTTTCCTTGGTGAAATCTATAAAAGATTTTAGGGTCTACATTCTCCATTCTCATACCATTGGATATGCTTTGAATGCAGTAGTAAAAGACATTTTGACCCAGAACAATCCGAATGGAAGAAGAGGAAAATGGATTGCTGTCATTTTAGAATACGACATAGAGATTAAGCCTACAAAACTAATTATAGGTCAAGGCCTTGCTAAATTAATGGCTGAATCTAATTTCCATGCTCTTGACATTAATTTTTTAGCTGCAGCAAATGAACAGGGCGAGATGGCGACTCCAAGTGTGAGAAAGGTATTTCTCAACTCTTCGTGGTACACAGACCTTATATTCATTTTGCAAAATTTACAAGCTCCCCCTAATTTGACTAAGACTAAAGATAGATTTTTGAAGTTGAAATCCTTAAAATTATATATTCTAGAAGGCAATCTGTATTGGAAAGATCCCGGAGGTATTCTATTGAATTTTTTATTGAAAGATGAAGCTGACAACGTGTTACAAGAATTTCATGCAGGAGAATGTGGAGGTCATCTCAACTGTAAGGTCACAACCAACAAAATACTCAGAGATGGATTCTATTGGCCCACCCTATTCGTTGATGTACATCATAAGGTGACTGCATGTCATCAATTTCACCATTTGAAGGAAAAAGGAAACTCCTCCCTCTACCTCTGAAACCGATATCAGTTGAGGCCCCTTTCCAGCAATGGGGACTGGACTTCATTGGAGAAATACACCCTCCTTCTTCAGGCCAACATGGGTGGATTCTCACTACCATCGATTATTTTACCAAATGGATCAAAGAAGTACCAAGTAGGCAAGCCACTGATTCTGTTATTATCAAATTCCTTGAAAATAATATCTTGTCTCACTTTGGATGTCCTAGAAAGATTATAACTGGTGATGCAGCTGCTTTTCGATCGAAGAAACTCATATATTTTTGCAACCAGTATCACATTGGTTTGGGGCATTCCACATCTTACTAACCTCAGGGGAATGGGATGGCGGAATCTTCAAACAAAACCTTGGTAAATATCATCAAGAAAATGTTGCAGGCAAACAATAAATCGTGGCATAACAAGTTGGTGTTCGCATTATGGGCTAACATACTAACCACCAAAAGGTCAATCGGTTTGTCACCATACCAGCTGGTCTATGGCACAGAGGAAGTTTTCCCCACTTCTTTAGGAGTCCCTATCATGAAGTTTCTTCAAGATGTACAAGCTAAGCCAAATGACTCTCATAGAAGGATCAACCAGATGATCCATTTACAACAGTCTAGGGAAGAAGTTTTCAATAAGACTCAGGTAATCCAAGAAAGCATCAAGAATATTTTTGACAAAAGAACTAAGGAAGATGATTTTGAGCTAGGAGATTTGGTGTTGAGATGGGATGCCAGAAATAAAGACAAGGGAAAGCATGGAAAATTTGACAGTCTGTGGAGAGGACCATACATGATCAAATCATTCAAGGGGAACAATGCTTTCTTGTTGAACAACGTTGATGGGACAAATCTACCAGGAGGACCTGTAAATGGAAGAATGTTGAAACATTATGTGCCACCTCAGTAGAGACTTAAGTTTTCACTCTCCATTGTACATACCATTCTTATTTTTTTTTTTTTTCACCTACATTTTTCTGAGTGAAGAACATTAGTCAGTTGGTTGAAGACCGAAGAGAAGGCCCTAAGATGTTGACCATTGTTCTTCCAATTTTTGAGAATAAAACCAATCAATCAATGAAGGCTACTAGGCAGAAGTTTTCAGAATGGCAGGAACCAGGATTCTTGGCACTTCACAGGGCAATTACCATCCCTAGGTGGAGCCGTTGTTATCATCCTATAAGTTATAGGATCAACTAGTGACTGGGATATTATCTGTCTCTAGTGTTTTTGTTGACAAATGATTTTTCATTCTGCAAATAATTTGAAAAAGAAAAAGAAAAGAAAAAAATAAAAAAGAAAGAAAAGGAAAGAAAAAAAGAGGGCATAAAAGAATTTCAATAAAAGCCCCATGCAATATTAGTAACTTTGTCCATGCCTTTCAAGCATGGCCAAGTTCTTTTCAAATTGATGTTGATAGGGTAGTGAATGAGTTTGGCTAAACAGTTTAATATTAGCCAAAGTGTCTAGGTTAGATTAGTGAATAAATCTGGCCAAACTATCTAATCTTGGTCAGATAGCCCCAAGGTAGAGTAAATTCTTAACCCAACAGTCTAATCTGGGCTAATTGTCATAGGAAGCTAGGGTAGGATATAGGCTAGTTGCTTTGTTTCTTCATTTTAATAAAACCAGCTTGATGTAAATGTTGCACCATGTTTCAGATGCTTAAAAGATCGTTTGGTCAAGCCCCATCGTGGTGTCTACCTAAAAAACCTTGGAAAACCCCATAAAATGCATTTATCCTATTTTTTTCCCCGGCACATGCGTTTTCCGCTCCTGACTTATGCTCCTTGCACATATCAATAGTTTAGATCA
>JZKD02S0255941.1:951732-961753 GCA_000966675.3 Picea glauca | reverse complement strand
GATATCGTCCTTTGCAAAGGACAATAGGATCAAGACTTTGGAGGAGCTGGTCCTCAAGATCGGTTACGATCCTTCAAACATGAAAGAAGTTGAGGAAATGATAAAGAAGAAGAATGATGACATAGCATCCTTGAGGAAACAACTAAAACTCTCGCCCACAGAGAATTCACAGGCGAAGGAGATAGCAGAGAAAGAAGGAGAGAAAGATGAAATGCTCAAGCTGCTCATGGAGCAAAATGCACAGCTTAAAGAAATGGAAGCTGAGATGGAGAAGCTATTAAAAGAGAAAGAGCAATTGAAGCCAATGGAAGTCATTCCATTGAGTGCTATTCCAATATCAGGAATGAACACAGTATCAACGACAGAATCCCCATCAACAACTCCATTGACATCCCAGGAGAAGACAACCGACCTGGCTAAGTCTATGGAAAAGATGAACCTGCAGGAAACAAAGAACAAAAGGCTTAAAAAGGAGATTGAGAACCTTCAGGAACTCAAATCTTCCTTTTAGACCAGCCTCTCCAATGAAAAGTAGGTGACAGATCAACACAAACAAGAGTTACAGCAACTCCGGAAGAAAACAGTGGCAGGAAAGACTTTAACCGAAGTTAAAGAGAATGTATGGACATACATCACTAAGTCCATGAATGAGATATGGCCCATGATCCATATCATGTTTGAGAAAAATGAATTGGTCCATAGGATCAAATAGGCCATTGAGAAGATCAGATCAGAATTGGGGGAGATGCCAAAACAGGAAAACGATATCATTAAGTTCCTGAACTCCAAGACCAGGGAAGAGCTAGAAGAGCTGAAAATTGAAGACAAAATAGAGACCATCCTTGAGGTCAAAAGAGTTTTGACCAAGAGAGGATTAATGCTTCAGTTGGAAGAAAAGGTTCAGACCATGGACCTAGGGGTACAAATATTCTTCAGTAATATAGAGGCTCTACAGAAGAAAGGTCTACCTGGTCTGAAGGTAATCAATGATAAATTCATGACACTCCTAGACCACAAGAAGAGATTGGCCGATGTGGCTAAGGACAGTTCAAAGTTTGCAGGCATTCAAGGGAGCATCAATGGCAAGGCATTTTTAGATGCTCTTTAGTGGGACATCAGTATCCAACATGAGATTTGATACATTTTCCTCACCAAGCCTACCTTCCCCAAGTACACAGAAATGGACTAAGTGTATCGAAGACTACTCAAAGTCAACATGCCCAGTCATCTCCGATGGGAGGAGCTCTGTGATCTGATCGATTAGTAGATGAGTTGTCCCAGTCTATTCATTTTTCCAGTCAGATGAGGTCGTGTAGAGGCTTCATCAACGACCCACCCAAAAATTAGTGTGCAGTTACACCACATCATCAAGCAGTTCCTAGATTTAGGAAATTTGTTAAATTAGTTAGGCTAAAAATAGATTTAGCACGTCCCGGTCATTATTGACAGGAAATTTTGTAATTTGAGTTATAAATACTTCATCTTTCGAAGTATTGAGGGTTGTTGATCTTCACACCCCGACACTGTCAGACTGTAATATTTTTGAAGAGATCGTCCATTAATAAAAAGGAGGCACTTTTACAGGATTCTTGCGTGTATTCACTGGTGATGTTTTTCTCTCTAAGTTGAATCTTATTCTCGCTTTATTATAATAATTTTCTAAATATAATCTTTAAGTGTAATGAACGTTGCAGGATTTATCTCGTATACCCTATTTCTGACTCGAAATATTTTAGTGTTTTATCTTCAGGTGTTTTCAATAAAGAAATTCTTAACTACTTCTTTGTTGAAATTATCTTTCTCATCTTTTCTGCTACTCATCATTTATGCTATTAAAGAATCTAGTGATTATATTATCTATCCATGTGAAAGTTTTCCCTTTGCGTTTCTGGTTTGGATCTCATATTTGATTAAAATACAGACCCCATAGCCCAATGGATGCATAGACTGTCTCAACCAATTCGAAAAACACTTTGACAACAAAATCGACCTATTTCTTTACCTAGCCTAATAGTTAAAATTGGAAACATAGCTAAATCATATAGAGAGATCCCTCTCTGAAGTTGGAAGGGCTAGATCCCAGCTTCAAAAGCGGTTGGATAAAGTTACCTTTGGTAGATTTCTTCTGTTTTCAACCTCTAGGAAATTTACAGAGTGCTAACACACCCCTTCCAGGTGTTCACTTGGAAAATGTACTTCCATCTAGCCCCTTTCCATCCAGTCATTACTATTAGTCCCTTCACCAAGTGGGGGGTGGACTTTGTGGACTACAACCCAACTTCGGTGGGGGGGAATTAACCCATTATCATACTTTTAGAATACTTTAATAACTGGGACGATGCCATGCCTATAGTTAAATCTGATGGGAATACTATCACCTTCTTCATATTCAATCAATGTATATCTAGGTTCAGAATCCCAAGTGATATTATCATTGATCATGGCAGTTACTTTCAGAATGAAATGATGGAAGAAACAACATCTAAACTAGGGTTTAAGCATGGTCATTCTTCCCCTTACTAACCCTAGGAAAATGGATAGGTAGAGGCTATGAACAAGTCTCTCAAGATCATTTTTCATAAAACTTTCATCCAGAGAAAATATGACTAGCATATCATTCTATATCCCACACTTTGAGCATACCGAACCTCGATCAAGACTGCCATCGATTTTTCTCCTTTCCAGTTAGTACACAGTGTGGAGCCAATATTACCTATTGAATGTGAAATCTATTTTCTTATATTATCAATTTCACTCCTACCTGACACTTCTGATCTTGAACAATGCCTCGTGCACCTAGAGAGTCTTGATGAGCAACGTTGAGATGCCTCTACAACTATTGAAGTGAATAAAAGATGTGTCAAGTTCCAATACAATAAGTTTGTCTATCCTCGGTTGTACATTGATGGTGACTTGGTCCTTCTATATGATCAATCCAAAGAACCACTAGGAGTAGGCAAGTTCAAACCCATGTGGCACGGTCCTTATATTGTGCGATGTGTCTTAGAAAAATGAACCTATGAATTAGCAGATTATGAAGGGAAGATGTCGTTTGAGCCCATGAATGGGCTCCACTTGAAAATATATTAGATTGATCCCCAAGATTGGGTGTAACTCTTTGTATGCTAATGTAATTTAGTGTATATATCTTTTCCATTTATTTTTTGTCTTCATCTTGCTTATTGAGTTTTCCCTTGGTTGGAAAATTTCAACGAATTTTTCGGTGTACTTAGGATTCGTATATGGAGCCAGTCATCATAAACAAAAATTGGCTTTTTCCACTTGGGTCATTTACTCACCTGAGGGTATATAAGTGTCTTCAGGTGGTGTCTGCCTAGGGACATCCCCAAATAATATGGTCGAATATAGCATCGTTATATAAATTTTGTGTGATGCCATTTCACATGGTATTCGCTCTTTGGAGGTTTCCCTGGATTCTCAGTTAGTAGTATGTCATTTGAATGAAAGTTACCATGTGTGTGACCCTACATTAATCCAATGTTTTCTACGTGTATGAATTTTAGAGCAAGAGTTTTATTTTATTACTTATCATCACATTCATAGGAGTTCTAATTATGTATCCGATTTATATGCTAATTTAGTTTTAGATTAGCATTTGTCACATAACTAAAGAAAAGAAAAAAATCTCATCAATGTACACATCAAAACATAAGTAGATATGAAGAACCATTGTTTTATATATATTTCAAAAAATATGATGTTTATAGTACAAAATTAGGACTAACACCCTCAGTACACATATACAACCGATAATACAGAAGTCCTGAAATCTATGTTTGCGGCACCAGATGAGTGTCATGATAGAAAACTATGGCATTTGTGAGACGCCGAAATATTCACACCCAAGCTCTGGGCACACCTACCACCTGTCCTTGCATAGCCTCCATCAGATCCTCCACCTGAACCATCAGAATCCTTTGTGTCAAATGAGATAGTTTTCCCTGCATGTTTTGAAGGACTCTCTCTGCATCTCCTCCCACTATGTCATCTCCCCAGTGACTCTGACGATGTAGTGGAAGTCCGTCTGGTCATTGTGGACCTATGTCTGCGTTACATACATGTCTAATTATTACTTAAACATCATCCAAAAATATTTTTGTTTTCCTATACAAAAATACAAAAAAAAGAAATATTTAAAAAACTTTGACATACCTATGTCCCTGTAGGTGGTTCCCGGTGGTAATGGCATGTTAGGGTTCCCTCTGAAGTTGATCCCTGTATAGGGGTAGTCATTCAGAACTATGAACTATTATCTCCACCAGTAGAAGAGGTCAGCGTTGTAGGGTGTGGGCACCTTACCTCTCCCCTTTCATCTCATCACCTTGGTCCATCGTGTCATGGTTGTATCACGAGGTCCAGGATGAATGATCTCAACTCTAGGTCCCAAACCTAGAACCTGCTCGAAGGAAAATATACACAATATAGAAGAGAACCTGAAGTTCCTCTTACTACCCTGTTTGCATGCTGTCAACTAGCTCTTCATGTTAGCCAGTAGTGAGGGGCACCAGTCATACATTGTGGGTCTCAACCACTCTACTGAGTAGAACATAAGCGGTCTCTATGCTTGATGTAAGGAGGTTGATCCTATGATCCATGTCAAAACGAGGACAACAATCTTGAGGCTTATATTGTTTGTCTCTTGTATGGGGATTTGACTCCTAAGCTTATGAGTCTGTGTAATGCAATGATCGTCTATGTATTCCTCTATTTTCATACCACTCCCAGATCCCCAAGATTTGAGTTTGACCAACTCACCCCGACGTGACAACCCCGTCAAGAAATAAATGTCCTCAACTTCAATCCTTAATGCTTTCCCATCAAGGTTAAAGCTCTCACTATCTGAATCCCAGTAATCCACGAGCAATGATAGCAATCTCACTTGGGCCCTCATACCTTTGAGAGACCAAAACTTATACAAACCACATATTTTCAAGGCCATTTAGGATCCTAGATATCTTTCCACAACAACATCTACCTCATGTTCCTTTTCCCTCCACTCTAGCACCATCCTGCAAGAGAAAAATCCTTTTTTGAGTTAGCAATCTGTAAAAAAATTCAATGTTTACAGACATATATGTGGGTTTTAGTGTTCACAGTCATGTATAGGGTCGAATATACGATGTATTTCTTTTAGAAAACCACGTATAATCATGCTTATATGCAAACTGATGAACGGTAGCCCACGTACACCTAAACTTCTTATTTGTTCCCTAAATAAGTTAAAAATTGGAACCTGAATACAAAATCTAATCCACTAAAATGAAAGAGGAGGGGAAGAGGAATTACCTGGCCCAAACGGTCGTCGATTCCATCACTCATAGCTCCCTCAATCACTAGTTGAAGTTTGGAGGTAATTTGGTACAAAATCCACTATTTGAATAAAAATATAAAGGGTATAGTAATTTGTTTTGTTTTTACTATTTATAGCAAATTTTTACCCACTTTGAATAGTTTTGGATAATATTTTCTCCTAATGGACTAATATGACAATGGATTGAGTTGGTTTTTGTAGTTTTATCCAGGGATTCTTAACTTCGTTCGTAACTTTGGATAGGTATTTTAGCTACCCAACATATAGGATAGGTATCCATTCCATCATGCACACTTGCATCGTCCTATGACTATCACTCATATGCCTTAGGTACGAACCCATTTTATAGAGACACATAACTTTCTATCTACTACTAGAAGTGTCTTTATCAAATGGTAGAGACTTACCAAACATGGGTACCCTAGTTAGATCCTCTTCTTTATTTGGGGCCCATGCAAACGTTGTTTCTGTAGGAACAAGATTCCTTTGTACCTAATACATGACTTTATGTTGAACCCCATTTCTCACTCATAAATATGTTGACCTATACCTAGAGGACTCCCAAATGAGTTTGATTTAAGCTTGTTTTTGACTCATGTTAAAAAGGGAAAAGATTGTCAAGTGAACATGTCTCTTTCACACTTATAAATTGGATTTGAAAGGACGTCTATTTGGTGCAATTTTATCCATTTTTCAAACCAAGTAGACTAAGATTACGAAAAAGGGCAATTTTTGGTGTTAACTTGTGATTACATCTCATGCCCTTGCTTGTAGTATTGAGCCTATTGTCGGCTCTCTCTTTACGTTATAAACCATTTACCTCAGCAGTTTTGCATTCTCAACCAAGCAAAGACTTGTTTATATCCTTCATAGCTTGACACCCTATACCCAGGAGGGAACATTCTCCTGAGTATCCATCTCCCACATGCACCTCCTTGCATTGAACATATGTATGTTCCACTACTAGAACTATATTTTCTTACTTGCGTCACTTGTTTCCTCCTCTGTATATAACAAAGACCCCCTCTTACCCCAAGGGTTCCAGCTGACCTCTCGGTCACATGTTGATTAATGTTGGTTGTCATTGATGTCAACCCTTGAAGAAAGCCCCATATCACAATGGTTTGGGTAATGGACCCAATATTGTTTGATGTAAATATGACTCATTATTTTTATGTCATGGTTAATAAGAAGTAAATATGGATGAACTCCAAAGTGGTCCCCTTATGGTGAAATCCCTCACGAGAAGATGCTTTGCAGAGTAAGAGAACCCATGCTTAATTTTGGAATAATGAGATGAAGGATAGTGAATTTGTTAGGGAAACTATCCTAGATGGATAGTGTTTTTCATTTCATTTTCGGTGGTATGTGGAATGTTACATAACTCCTCACGGTTAGAGAGTTATGGCCATGAGAAGTTGGAGATCCCAGGTTTGGGTAATGGACCCAAGTTTGTTTGATGGGTAATGGTATGAGTTATGATAAATTTTTAGATAATACTATTCTATATGGATATTACATGTCATGTCATTTCTGGTGGTATGTGGAACGTCACATAACTTGTAATGCCCCATATCTTGACCTTTAGGGAGTTAGAAGATTGATTGTTTACTCATCTTAGTAATTCAATTCTCAACATTTGTTTGGGTTCAGTTAGATTGAGATAGATATTTGAGATATGTATATATTTTTATGTTGCATGATATTATTTTCATTGTTATATACTCATGATGATGATAGCTCTTTGGTTTGTTTAAACATGCAAGTTAAAATGTGGAATTTCAGTACATAGATACTAGTTCAAGTTATGATATGAAGGCATAAAAGATACCAGACATGATAAAAATAAACATGCATTTCTTAAATTGAACGTCAATACAGATATGGATCCTTATATGAAATTATTATGTATATGCATACATATGAGTTATTGGTGGATCAACTTATAGGTTAATGAGCTATGCGATAGCCAAATGACTATAGTGTTGAGGTGACTTGGATGTCGTAGACATCAAGAATATAGTATATGCTATATGTTGTACTTATTATTTAATTTACAACTTGAAATATTTCTATGATTTGTGGTGAGTGTGGTTTTGACAGAACGCACAACTTGCCCAGAGTGATTGTTTGATGATGTGACTCTAAGAACAGTAGTTGCATAACATGGATCGATATAGGGTATTGACCCTAGTTCTATAAGGAGGGGTGGAGGTATTGCCCACCGTTTATCCTCCGAAACCTAGAGTCATGGGAGGGTTGTGTGAAGTCATGCTCCCCTAGACGTGTGATGATGACTGGTAGCTTCTTGTTGGGGAAGATTGGTCTAGATATGACACTTCTGCTTACGGGTTCTATATGGAGTTAGGTCAATATAGTTGATGCCCTATCTTAGTCCAACAGAGGAAAGGATAGGATGGATGATGGAAGTAGGTTAGGAAGGAAGGATGTTTTGATGTTAGTTGAGAATACTGATTGGGGATTAGAGATGCCACTATTGTTTACTCACTTGGTTCCTACCATGTTTAAAACCCTCTTTGATTTCCTATTGATATTTTAAGTGTGACAATGAGTTATTGATGAATTGGTGTAATTTAGTTCATTAAGATTATTAAATGATGCATTGGTTGATCTGTTGTCCTACATGTCTTAGTGATCATATAGGAACTATGCACTAGAGGAAATGATTATTTATCGTTAGTACATACATGATATATGTGTCCACTAGCTATGCACACATACCCTACCCATGTACAATAGTATAAGTAATTAATGTATTAATTATTAAAGTAAATTATTAACTGTTTAATTGAATGTTTATTAAATATGTAAATTATATTGTATACAAAATATCTAGAAGCATTAAATACCTTCTTGACTTTGATAGATGGTGGGTATGATGAATTAAATGAGCACGGTGGGGTGTGATGTACATTTTGGGAAAATTATCAAATAACATTTATTAGCTGGCATGAGAAGAAAGAATTTTCATTTTATTTATTGTTGTTTAATGAAAGTCATTTATATTTAGTTTTATTTTAATATTTTCCCAAAATATATAGATAAGGTAGGTTGATGGATAATAATGAGGGTGGTTGAGGAGACTTGGGGAAGGGTTCATGGAAACTTGATAAATAGTGAGGAGAAGTGGTGAGGAAGGCGGGGATGGAGAGGTTTGAGCATGATGAGAGGTTGTGAAATTCTTGGAAGATATGATTCTTATGATAGTTTTCTTTGAGCATTTGTGCTTTTTTTTTCTTGGAGTCACGGGCATGGAGGGACAAGAAACCAAAAGGTTTATTGGAGCTAGGAAGATTGCTAGGCTCTTAGTTGGCAGGGAGGATTTCATTGTTTCACTCTGAGAAAGAGGGAAAAGAATGCTTGGAAGCACCCAGGACTACATTACAACTGATGAGCTTCAACAAGCTAAGGAAGAGGTATTTTTCGATAGTATTTGGTTATTGATGTTTTGTATATACTTTTTTTTTAAGTTCTAAATCATAGAGTTAACATATTACTTATTTCATCATGTTATCTAGATTTATCATTGAGCAAATGTAGGAGAATTTTGTAAATGAAAACCAATGAAATTATGTTAAAACGAAGTTGTTATTCTGTATGTATAAAATGAAAGATTAATTTTTTAACATCTTGGATGGGTGTTACATAAATCCTCATGGTTTGAGATTTATTTCCTTACGAAGTTGGAGGACCCTCATATGTCATCTAGAAGCCCCAAAAGGTCAAAGTAGTCAAAGTGGTTTAACAGATTTTTAAAGGATAAATAATAAAGTGAAGTGATGAGTATATTATAATTCAAATTGAATACAAAATAAATTATTTCAATAATAATTTTAATGTATAAATTATAAGTGGGTTAACCCTAAAATAAGGAAAGTCGGCCAAGTGACCTAGAAGATGTTTTTAAGGAAGCTACTTGAAGAGTATAAATAAGAGGAAAGGATATCTCATTTAACATACGCTTGAGCATATTGAATATCTATAGGTTTCTGAGGTAACCAAGGATATCTAAACTGGAATTCTGAGTGAAGGTGAAAAAAAGAAGGCCGAAATGCAAGGAAGGATAAGTTCTTTTGATGGTGTTTTCTAAGGTATCTTATTTACAGGTCATCTCACTATTTTCGCTATAACTTTTTTTCTATAATCATTCAGACCATGAAATTTCTATTCCTTTGAGAAAACATATCCAAGTATCTATGGTAAAAAATTAATCTTTTGGGTCGTTGTATTTTGGGAGTTACACTTCGTGCAAAATAGGGTTTGTGGCTAGTCCTGAAACTAGTCAAAAATAGGTGTTTCAGGTAAATGCATCATAACTTCTTCATAACAAATCCAAATTCTGTGAGACCAAATGTTTTGTTTAGGGTACATTATTTAGTATTCTTTTTAACAATTTCAGATCAATTCAGAAAATATTCCATGTAGGGAACGCTCTATAAGGTCTCTCTCTAGAATAAGCCAGAATTCAACAAGGTATGTCATTTTTTCTATAAATCCTTTTCTGATAGGTTACAAGTAGTGACACCTGGAGGAATTCATAAAACACACTAAATAACATTTTTTATCAGTTTCAGATATTTATACATTATAGGTACAAAGTTATGATTACTTCAAGTTAGGGTTGTTGACTAATCCAAAACTAGGCATGTGAGACTAAAGAAAAGTTTG
>JZKD02S0255941.1:904287-951462 GCA_000966675.3 Picea glauca | reverse complement strand
TTGATGAGTAGTTGAAACATGATTGGTACATACTTGGTACATGGTTGGATGCACTTTTTTATGGTACAGGTTGATTACAGGTTGTTTGGTATAGGTTGGTGCATGGTTGATGCACCTGTATATGGTACAGGTTGATGTATGGTTGATGCATGGTTCAGATTTATTGGTACAGATTTACAATGGTATATCTTACAGTGATACTGTGACAGTCGTTCCATCATTCTACTTCTACTTCAGGGTGGCAGGATGGGGCAAGGACAGGTGGTTGTAGCCACCTTCCAGTTGTAGCCGGAGAACATAGGGGCTTGTAGCCTCCTTTTGGTTGTAGCCAGAGAATTGGGGAGTTGAAGATTCCCTCAGGTTGTAGACTTAGAAACTAGGGGGTTGGAGCCTCCTTCCAGTTGCAGCTAGAAAAAAAAGGAAGTTGGTGCTTGCAATGAATGTAATTATTCAAGACATATAAGAAAAAGCATTCTGTGGTTTTCTCCCAATTTGGGTTTCCACGTAAAACACTGGTGTATTGTGTATGTATGTGATTGTTTATTTCTTACTTATCATTATTGGATAATAATTCTACATTGATATAACAATTAAAGAAAAAGGATTATAATTATGCTATTACTGATTTATCCCCCCTCTGAGTAATCCAACAATTGGTATCAGAGCAGGTTCCTTCAGAAATTAGTTTAGCCACTAAAAGGTAGACCATGGAGAGTACCAACTCATATAAAAATGGAATACCACAGTTTTATGGACATAAGTATGATTTTTGGCGCATAAGGATGAAGACATATATATAGGCACAGGGATTTCAAGTTTGGCAATCAATTGTAGATGGATACGCAATGCCAACAGTTCCACCAACAAATGACAAAGCAGTGAAAATCAGTGAGAATAATTCCAAAGCCAAAAATGCACTTTTGAATGGTCTCAGTGATATGATATTCACCAAACTTTCACATTGTAAATCTTCTAAAGATATTTGGGACAAGCTTCGAAATATTTATGAAGGAGATTTAAAATTCAAAGAAACAAAGCTTCAAACTTACAGAGGTCAGTTCGAACAACTAAAAATGAAGGAAGATGAAGATATCGCAACCTACTTCTTACGAGTCAATGAAATAGTGAATGCAATCATAGGACTTGGAGAAGAAATCGAAGAATTTGTAATTGTTGAAAAGGTACTAAGATCTCTTCCTATGAGATTGAACCCTAAGATATCAGCAATAGAATAAATATTAGATATAAACTCAATAAGCATGAATGAACTGCATGGAATCTTCACAACATATGAGGTAAGAATTGAACAGGAAAATCCAGATGTAAAAGAAGCAACCTTCAAAGCATCCAAAAGATCAAAGAAAAAGAAAAAGGAACAAGAAGAATATAGCAACAACAATGACGTCTTGAAATATGATGAAGAAGTGGCCAACTTCGTCAAAAGACTGAACAAGGGAACCAACAATAGGTATAGAGGTAAGCTTCCTTTAATTTGTTTTAATTGTGATGGTATTGGTCATTTTTCTAATAAATGTCCTCATAAGAAAAAGAGAAATGATGAAGGTTACTCAAAAGTAAGACAAAAATATAAAGGTAAAATAACTACAAATAAAGTTTTCAAGAAAAGCTTTTGCACCAAAGGAGACATCTCATCATTAGATGAAGATGAAGTCACTGACAGTGAAATAGGGAGACTTCTATTCATGGTAGTAGAAGACACTGATAAAGAAGACTCTGAAGAAGAATATGAAGAAGCATATGAAGAATAAATTGAAGAGGCAAAAGTTGAATTTCGAGAAGAGTTAATGAGTTCCATAGAAGTTACCAGAAGAAAAAAAGAAGAAAAACAAGAAACTACAAGCAAAACTAGATAATAAAAGAGACACTCAAGAACTAGAACAAATGATCACAAAATTGAAGGTTCAAATAGAAGAAGATAAACGAATTGAAGAAGCACTCAAAGAATACTTAGAAGGAAAGGACAGGATCATTGGAAACATGGAAGTAGAGATTGTCACACGAAGAAAGGATATTCAAAAGACAAATATGCAGAATAGCTCAAAATTTCTGGATGACATTATCATCAGTCAAAAATCTCATCTTGAAAAATCTGGACTTGGATACAATTAGATATAAAAGGGATCAAGCTCCAAAACAACAGAGCAAGAAACAAATCCAAAAAGATTTGCAGAAACTATCAAAGGGGATAAAAAGATATACAAGGGAGATTACAGGGACACTCCTCCACTGAGAAGATTCAGATTTCATAATCAACAATAAATAAACAGGCCTCAAGGAGAAGAAGGATTCATAAGAGAACCTCCTTTCAGAAGATATTCAACTACCAGGTATCAAACTATATTTTTTGGTTTATGTTATGCATGTAATAATTTTGGACATAAAGATGTAAATTGTAGAGCTAACAACATGAACAATAACTACTTTGAGAGCCATACACAAAGGGATTATTTAAGAATACCTATTGAAACACAGAGAAGAAGTTACAACAGGTTTGAATCTTTGAGCACTAAAGTGGAATGTTACAAATGTAACTATTTTGGACACATGCCAAAAATTGCAGAATGATAGTCCCTCCTAAAGAACCTCAATAGAGTCATAAACAAGAACCTTAGAAAATGACATGGATAAGAAATCGAGATCAATATAGCAATGAAGAATGCATAGTCACTCTACAAGCTAAACAGAAGAAATGTGGTTGGTATGTTGACAGTGGATGTTCAAAACACATGACAGGTGATAGAGACAATTTTATTACATTACAAAAGGAAAGAGATGGATCAATATCCTTCGGAAATGATGATTAAGCCAAAATCATTGGAAAAGGCACAGTCCGAATTGGGAATAAGAATGAAAAGGCAGAAAATGTTATACTAGTAGAAGATATGAAACATAATATTTTAAGTGTGATTCAAATGTGTGAACAAGGTCATAAAGTTACTTGCGATTCACAAAAGTGTGAGATAAGAAAAGAAGGTTCAGGGAAATTGGTCGCTATAGTTGCAAGAACTTCAAGCAACATATATGTGTTAAGCGAAATTGGAAATGAAAAGTGTTGTCTAGGAAAGGAAGATGAAAGTTGGGATGGCATAGAAGAATGTATCACATTCATTTTGATAACCTTGTCAAAGTCAACAAAAGAAAAAAAGTCAGAGAAATGCCCCAGATCACGAAACCAACCAACACTTTATGCAAGCATTGCCAACAAGGAAAGAAAACAAAGACCAGGTTCAAATCAAAGGAATATTCAACAACAAAACCATTGGAAATTATGCATATTGATCTAGTTGGACCAGCTACAACAAAAGGCTTAAAAGGTGAGAGATACTTTATGTTATTAGTTGATGATTATACAAGAAGGACTGCAGTTTTCTTTCTTAAGAACAAGTCATAAGATTTTGAAAACTTCAAGATCTACAAGGAAATGGTTGAAAATGACTTGGATTCAAGAATCAAATGCTTAAGATTGGATAATGGAGGAGAATTCACCTCAAAGGAATTTATGGACTAATGCAACTATCATGGAATAAAAAGGTGATTCTCTGTTGCTAGGACACCTCAACAGAATGGAGTTGTTGAGAGAAAGGATATGACAATACAAGAAATGGCTCGAACAATGATAATGGATTCAAAGTTGAAAGATATTTTTTGGACATAGGTAGTGCATACAACAGTACACATTCAAAACATAGTAATTTTTAGAGACAACACTGATAAAACTCCCTACGAGCTATGGAAAGGAAGACCAAAAAATGTGAAGCACTTCACAGTTTTTGGAAGCAAATGCTACATCAAAAGATAAGATGGTAGAATGGGAAAGTTTTACTATCATGTGGACAAAGGAATACTTGTTGGTTACTCAAGTACAAGGAAATCATACAAGTGTTACAATCTAAGATTAAACAAAGTTGTGGAAAGCATCAACATAAAAATTGATGAAACGGGCAGACCAGAATCAAAGGAAGAAAAAATAAATCAATGGAACAACTTTTTGAAGAAGAAGATGAAAAATAAGTAGAAGAGGAAGATGAAGATGAAGAGAATTCGACAGAAGAAGAAGACCAAGTTCAGTAAGTATCTCCAAAGACACCTAGAAAACAAGTACAAAAGAATCATCCTTCAGATCAAATTATTGGAAACAAAGATGCAGGAGTTGTGACTAGAAGAAAAATATGTTCACTAGAACAAACACACCTAGCACTCTTATCTACAATTGAACCAAATTGTTTTGAAGAAGCCAACAAGGATGAACTTTTGAATAAGGCTAGATCAAATAGGGAAAAATGACACTTGGGAATTGGTTCCAAGACCAAACAATAAGAATGTGATCGACACAAAATGGGTTTTCAACAATAAATTGAATGAAGATGGACAGGTTACAAGGAGCAAAGCTATATTGGTATGTAAAGGATATGCATAGATTGAAGGAATCGACTTTGAAGAGAGATTTTCCCAAGTTTCCAGAATGGAAGCAATCCGTTTCCTTTTAGCTTATGCATGCTCCAAAAATGTTAAAGGATATCAGACAAATGTAAAATCATCTTTTCTGAATGGGAACTTGAAGAAGAAGTCTACATTGAACAACCAGAATGATTTTACTTGTCAGAGAACATAGACTATGTGTGTAAATTAAAGAAGGCCTTGTATGGTCTAAAACAACCCCCTAGAGCATGGTACTTCAAACTGGATACGTATCTACAATAGGTAGGGTTCAGAAAAGGAAGTGAAAACAACAACCTATACATCAAGGTAAGTTAAGGTAATATTTTATTAATTGAAGTTTATGTCGATGATATTATTTTTGGTAGTGATGATGACAAGTTAAGCCAGAAATTTGCAAAAGACATGCAGAATGAATTTGAAATGTCATTACTTGGAGAACTATCCTTCTTTCTGGGACTTCAAATACGTCAAAGCAACCAAGGAATTTTTATTTCTCAAACCAAATATATCATGGAAATGCTAAAGAGGTTTAGAATGGAAGATTGCAAACCAGTTATCACTCCCATGCAAACCAGTTGTAAGTTGAGCAAAGATTATGATTCAAAGTCTACAGATTAGAGTCAATACAAGTCAATGATTGGAAACCTACTATATGTGATAGCATCTAGACCAAATGTAATGTAGGTAGTTGGATAGGTGGCATGATTTCAAGCAGCACCAAAGGAATCACATGTATTAGCAGTAAAGAGGATCTTCAGATATCTCAAAGGAACAAAAGAGTTTGGATTATGGTATCCAAAAAGAAAACATATGTCACTTATTGCCTACACAAATGAAGATTGGGCAGGTTGTATTGATGACCGACGAAGTACCAGTGGAGCAACGTTCTACTTAGGTGAGTTTTTGGTATCATGGATAAGTAAGAAACAATCATCAATATCTCTATCTACAACCGAGGTAGAGTATATTGCAGCAACAACATGTTGTACACAACTTGCTTGGATGAAACAATCTTTGACAGATATACAGGTTGAGTATGATGAGCCTATTCCAATATATTGTGATAATACAAGTTCCATCAATATCTAAAAAACCCGGTGATGCACTCTAAGACGAAGCACATTCCAATCAATTATCACTTTCGATGGGAACAAGTTGTAGAAAAGAACATCAGAGTTGAGTATGTGGGCACAAAAGAACAAGTGGTATACATCTTTACAAAACCACTTCCATGGGAAGCCTTTGAATGTCTTCGCCAAATACTTGGAGTTATTTCTACTCCAAAATGAATTCTTTTTGAATTATTATCTTATATGTGTTAGATGTACATAAGGAAGCACCATAAGAGGATAGTTCAGTTAGGGGGAGCAGCCCTGGATGGAAAGATACATTTTCCATTGATGACAAAGGGGGAGAGATTTATCACATTCAGAGGATAAAGGAATGGTTCCAAGGGGAGTAGATTTACTAGATACAGAGGACAGAGGCATGGTTCCAAGGGGACCATGAGTGATATGATTTCATTATTGCATCAGAGTGTTTCCATCAATGCCAATAGGAGATAGTTGATTAAGGTTGGTTGTCATTGATGTCAACCCTTGAAGAAAGCCCCATATCAGAAAGTATTGGGTAATGGACCCAATACTGTTTGATTTAAATATGACTCATTAATTTTTTTTCATGGTTAATAAGAAGTAAATATGGATGAAATCCAAAGTGGTCCCCTTATGGTGAAAGCCCTCACGGGAAGATGCTTTGCGGAGTAAGAGAACCCATCATTAATTGTGGAATAATGATATGAAGGACAATGAATTTTTCAGGGAAACTATCCTAGATGGATATTTCTTGTCATGCCATTTTCGATGGTATGTGGAACAAAACATAACTCCTCATGGTTAGAGAGTTATGGCCATGAGAAGTTGGAGACCCCAGGTTTGGGTAATGGAACCAAGTTTGTTTGATGGGTAACTATATTAATTATGATATATTTTTATATAATAATATCCTAGATGGATAGTACAAGTCATTCCATTTCTGGTGGTATGTGGAACGTCACACAACTCCTGACGGTTTGAGAGTTATGGCCTTACGAAGTTGGAGGACCCTCATATTTCATCTACAAGCCCCAAAAGGTCAACGTAGTAAAAGTGGTTTAAGATCATTTTAAAGGATAAATAATAAAGTGAAGTGATGAGTGTATTACAATTCAAATTGAATACAAAATAAATTATTTCATTAATAATTTTAATGGAGAAATTAGAAGTGGGTTAACCCTAAAATAAGGAAAGCCGGCCAAGTGACCTAGAACATGTTTTTAAGGAAGCTACTTGGAGAGTATAAATAAGAGGAAAGGATCTCTCATTTAACATACACTTGATCATATTAAATATCTATAGGTTTTTGAGGTAACCAAGGATATCTAAACTGGAATTCTGAGTGAAGTTCAAGAAAAGAAGGTTGAAATGCAAGGAAGGATAAATTCTTTTGATGGTGCTTTCTAAGGTATGTTATTTACAAGTCATCTCATCATTTTCTCTATAAATTTTTTTATATAATGAGTTAGACAATGAAATTGCTATGCCATTTCAAAAACTATCCAATTATCTGTGATAAAAAATTCATCTTGTGGGTTGTTGTATTTTGGGAGTTACACTCCATGGAAAATAGGGTTTGTGGCTAGTCCTGAAACTAGTTAAAAACAAGTGTTTCGGGTAAAAACATCGTAACTTATTCATAACAGATCCAAATTTAGTGAGACTAAATGTGTTGGTTAGGGTTAAGTATTTAGTATTATGTACAATAGTTTCAGATCAATTAAGAAAATATTCCATGCAGGGCATGCTCTATATGGTCGCTCTCTAGAATAATCCAAAATTCAGCAAGGTATGCCATTTTTTATATAAATCCTTTTCTGAGAGGTTCCAAGTAGTGACACTTGGAGGAATTGCATAAAACACACTGAAGAAAATTGTGTATCATTTTCATATCTTTATACATTACATCTATAAATTTATGATTAGTTCAAGTTAGGGTTGTTGACTAATCCAAAACTAGGCATGTGAGACTAAAGAAAAGTTTGATGAAAATGCTACTCTATTGTTGTTAAAGTTAAGAAAGGTTTGTAGGAATGTGATCATATACATCAGGTTTATTACATATCTACAAATCATATTTGGATGATGAAATTGACGAGGGATTTTGGTTGAGTTACATGTTGAGTACATGGTTGAGACAAGTAGTTGATGAGTTGGCATATACATGAGGTGTATAGTTGATGATGTTGACACATACATGAGGTGTATAGTTGATGATGTTGGTTGATGAGTAGTTGAAACATGATTGATACATACTTGGTACATGGTTGGATGTACTTGTTTATGGTATAGGTTGATTACAGGTTGTTTGGTATAGGTTGGTGCATGGTTGATGCACTTGTTTATGGTATATGTTGATTACAGGTTGAGGTATAGGCTGATGCATGGTTGATGCATGGTTCATATTTATTGGTACATATTTACAACAGTATATCTCACAGTGATAGTGTGATAGTGGTTCCATCATTCTACTTCTACTTCAGGGTGGCAGGATGGAGCAAGGACAGGTTGTTGTATCCACCTTTCAGTTGTAGCTGGAGAACAAAGGGGGTTGTAGCCTCCTTTTGGTTGTAGCCAGAGAATTGGGGAGTTGGATCTTCCCTTGGGTTGTAGCTTGAGAAGCTAGGGGGTTGGAGCCTCCTTCCAGTTGCATCTAGAAAAAAAAGGAAGATGGTGCTTCCAATGAATGTAATTCTTCAAGACATATAAGAAAAAGCATTATGTGGTTTTCTCCCGATTTGGGTTTCCATGTAAAACACTGGTGTACTATGTATGTATGTGATTTTTTATTTATTACTTTTCATTATTGGATAATAATTATACATTGATATAACAATTGAAGAAAAATGATTATAATTATGCTATTACTAATTCACCCCCCCTTTGAGTTATCCGACATCACAGATCTCCTATTCTCCTTGAGATGAATCAGCCCTCAAGTCGCTACTGGAACCCTTGCAACAAATAACCCACAAGCCTTTAACAGAACCCCACCTACATGATGAGGTGCTACACATGGGTCCTCTCCCAATACAACCGCGCGATATGACCGCCTGACCAACTCTATTGGCACTTCACCCTTATTAGTTCAGGGATGTTGAGGTGAAGCCACTCAACACTTCCACCTTTGAAACCATGGAACGAGAAATTCGGTGACCCAAATGCAATGGTCCAAATATACTACAAACTGATGGCCCTGGATGCTTGTTAGTGTTCTCCTATTCAGGGATTTGAAAATGATGTGTGCACCTTTCCTTCGGTGACAAATTTCCCAAACCGTACATGCCTTGATCAACAATTGAAAGAGCACATTAATCAATGGCTCATATCTAACCCTAATTTTACGTATCAGGGTTTTGAAAGACAAGGTTTGACCTTTCTCCCCAATACAACAAATCCTGAACTCCCGAAACTCAATGGGTGACCCTGATCCCACTAGATCAATGACCCAGATCTTCTATGAGTATTACACACTGGATGACCCTTTGTTTAACCTCCTCACATCTTATCACGATCGGTCGACTCTCATGTTTTCGACACCCTCCCTTGGAAGTTCTCCATCGTTCACTCGAGCTTCGATGAACCTTTGGTAATTATTCCAGATATCAACCTATCTGAACTTAGAGTTTCACACGACTCTAATCTCCACCTCCCTTCGAGCTATTTGAAGGTTCTAACCTTCTTGAGCTTGGGTTTCTTTGTTGGCTTCTGGATTCAAAGAATCCCTACATGCACACTTAGCACGGCTCTGTGATAACCTCCAGTTATCTGCGATGTTAACTCTATGCGCTCCTCGCAACAAATATTCTCTAACCACTCTGTGGGATTGAAGAACTTCAATTCCTCCCTCAGCCTGTGCACTCCTTACATGACTCTATACCTCAGTCACACATTTTCTGATATAAGCCAACATTACCCCTCCTAAGATTTCTGAGATAAAACTCAGAACTCTGTCATGCACTCTATGCAGACCTTCCACTTCACTCCTTGCAGGAATTCTCAGGGAGAGAAACAATTGAAACTTATACTTATACTCTCACAGACTTCATATACTCACCATGAAATCACAAGCATACACATAGCATTGAACAAATGCATAACAAATAAATATAAGAAAAATGTAACATGCCATTCAAAAGATACGAACAATATTCATCACATGCTATGAAAATTGGATCAAATCATTTTTATATTAATCCAGTTCTTGTATTCATGGTTCAATAGAAACAACTATTCTTCATACAATATCTGATTTTCTATTCTTATTTTCTCTCCTAATCTTCTACATCAAATTACAATAAAATCTCCAAATTGCAAATGAGAGAGTTTTCTTGAGTTTTTTCTCTCTCTCTCCTCTAAGCTATCTTATCAGAACTAAAATCCACCTACTAAAAATAAATTACAATAAATGCCTACTTATCCGACAGATGAGAGAAATTCTCATAAACTGTATTACAATCCCCCAAAACATAAATGCATGCATATATTTTCATATATTGCATAAATGTGTCCCGATTTGAAATTTAAACATTCTGAAAATGTGTGTTGGCCTATATGGATGTCCTCCACTCGTGTGTGCGTACGATGCTTCTGCATCATACTCCCCTACTGAAAACAAATTCATGGACTCCTATCCATGAGATCCTACACCGTCTGTCCATGTTTCTGGATCTCTGCTTCACTTTCTCAACTGGCATCTTCAATCGAGTGTCGTTTCCACTTCACCAAGTATTCAAAATATATTTTTGTCTGGGTCTTTTTACCAACTCTCTGATCAATAATCTTTTCCATTTGCGGCCTCTCAGCTACAGGCATCTGTTTAACCCATTGGCCTTCCTTCTGATCCTATGATATCTCTGTTTCATCTACTTTGTAAGGATATAGATTTTTTATATTAAATATGGTCGATATTCCTACCCCATATGGTAATTCAATTTCATAATCATTTTCCTCAAACTTTCACAAAATCTTACATGGTCCAATTTTCTTCATTTTCATCTTATTATAGGTTCCCTTTTGCAATATTTCATTTCTGAGATGCTCCAAAACCAAATCACCTACTTCGAAAAGCTATCTTCTATGTTGATCTGTTCTGCACTTATATTCCTGGCTAGAGTTCTGCAACCTCTCTCTAATTTTACCGTGGAGCTCCTACATTCCTGCTGCAAAATATTCAGCGTTAGCACTCCAAAATTCATTCTTCTCTAAGTATTTCAAATCAGAGACTCCTCTTGGATGCATTCCATACATAATATGTAATGGGATATGTCCTATACTCCTGTTGGGTGAATCATTACATGAAAATTCCACATGTGGCAGAACCTTATCCCACTGGATGTGGTGTTCAGCTACCAAAATCCTCAATAAGTCCCCCAAACTCCTATTCACTACCTTAGTATTTCCATCCATTTGAGGATGATATGATAGCTAAAATATAAATTCATCCCCAATTTATTCCATAGGGTCCTCCAGAAATGACCAACAAATTTGGTATCTTGGTCTGAAACAATACTCTTGGCTAAGCCATGAAGTCTAACACCTTCTTTGAAAAACAGATTTGCAATGTGAGTTGTATCATTGGTTTTCTGACATGGTATGAAATGTTCCATTTTTGAAAATCTATCGACTACCAAAAATATGGAGTCACAACCCCTTTGTGTCCTTGGCAGTCCCAACACGAAATCCATGCTTACCGCATCCCAAGGCCTCTCTAGTACTGGAAACGGTTGATACAACCCTGTATTCTAACTTTTCCCCTTTGCATGCTAACAAATTCTGCATTTGTTCACAAATGTCTTGACATCCATCCTTATCCCTAGCCAATATTATGATCCATTCAGCAGTGCAAAAGTTTTATCATGGACGAAATGTCTAGCCAATCCCCCACTATGTTTTTCCTTCAAGAGGTTCTCTCTCATAGAGAATTTCAGTATACAGAACTGGTTTCCCCTGAACAACACTCCATAATGAACTCTATTGTCACTTCTCCCTTCTCATTTTTGGGATCTTGAGGTGAAGCGACTCAACACTTCCAAATTTGAAACCCTGAAACTCGAAAGTCGGTGACCTAGATCTACCACAAACTGATGGACCTGACTTCTTGTTGGCATTCTCCTTTTTGGGGATTCAAAAATGGTGTGTGGGCCTTTTCTCTGGTGCCAAATTCCTCAAACCATACGTTCCCTGATCAACAGCTCACAGAGAACATTAATCAATGACTCAAATCTAACCTTGATTTCACGTATCGGGGTTTTGAAAGACAAGGCTCAACCTCACTCCCCAATACAACAAATCTCGAACTCCTGAAAATCAACAGGTGGCATTGATCCCACTGGATCGATGTCCCAGATCTCCTATGAGTATTACACACCAGATGAACCTTTTCTGAACCTCCTCATATCTTATCATGATCGAACGACTCTCATGTTTTCGACACCCTCCCTTGGAAGTGCTCCACTATTCACTCGATCTTCTATGAACCTTTGGTAATTATTCTAGATGTCAACCCATCTGATCTTAGAGTTTCGCACGAATATAATATCCTCCTCCCTTCAAGCTATTCGAATGTTCTAACCTTCCTGAGCTTAGATTTATTTGTTGCCTTCCAGATTAAAAGAATCCTTCTATGCACACTTAGCATGACTCTTCAATAACCTCCATTTATCCACAATGTTAACTCTATGTGCTCCTCGCAACAAATATTCTCCAACCACTCTATGGGATTGAAGAAATTCAATTCCTCCCTCATCCTACTCACTCCTTGCATGACTCTGTATCTCAGTCACACCTCTGCTGATATAAGCCAACATTACCCCTCTTAATATTTCTGAGATAAAAATTAGAACTCTGTCACACACTCTATGCAGACCTTCCACTACACTCCTTGTAGGAAGTCTCAGCGAAAGAAACAATTGAAACTTATACTTCTACTCTCATAGACTTCATATATTCACCATGAAATCACAAGCATACACATAGCATTGAACAAATGCATAACAAAGAAATATAAGCAAACTGTAACATACCATTCAAAAGATACAGACAATATTCATCACACGCCATGAAAATTGGATCAAATCATTCTGATATTAATACAATGCTTATGTTCATGGTTCAATAACAACAACTATTCTTCATACAATCTCTAATTTTCTATTCTTCTCTGCTCTCCTAATCTTCTACATCAAATTACAATACAATCTCTGAATTACAAATGAGAAACTCTTCTTGAGTTTTTTTCCTCTCTCTCCTCTAAGCTATCTTATCAGAATTAAAAGCCACCTACTAAACATAAATTACAATAAATCCCTCCTTATTCGATAGATGAGAGCAATGCTCATAATCTATATTACAATTCCCCAAAACATAAATGCATACATATATTTTCATATATTGCATAAATGTGTCCCGATTTGAAATTTAAACATTCTCAAAATGTGCGTTGGCCTATATGGATGTCCTCCACTCGTGTGTGTGTATGATGCTCCTGCATCGATATCATAACATTCATTTGACTATGAAAAAACAAAAAAAGACGGGCGAGAAGGAAGTATTATCTTATATTGGCATCAATTGTGTCTCCTTTGAATAGAGCACACAATTTTTTAGTCCACTTGTCATCATAATTTTGGGTTTAGCATGACCGTAGGAAGTTGACCTCGTTACATAGAGTTTACTCCTCCAACTGGTTACTCTTCCAGAACCTATGGAGATTTTTTATTGATGCCTCCTACATCTCATGGTTTCATCATTGAGTCTATGCTGCTAGATTCTTCCATATGTTTCATGCTCTTGTTCAAAGGATGTCTATCAACCTGTGTCATTCATTCCTCATAACTCTTGAATTTGCATATTGGCCATACCCTCAATTTGTCTTAGAATCACATGAAGTTGTAGTTCTATTGCATACCCTTGTCCTACTTTCTTCATTTGTAGGTAACATTGAACCCAACATTCGACATTTCATCATTGGTCATTGACTGGGTGGTTTCCCTTTTGTTCGACGACAAGACATCTACTCACACATTGGGATTCATGCAATGTCTTGGATGCCATTAGCCTTATTGGTGGTTTCCTCAGCTTTGTCATCAATTTTCCTTATTGGATGTTATTCAAAGGGTCCTTTTTCATGTACCACTTGCACGTAGAACATGTGAAAGATGCATAGGGTTGTTGATTCGTGAACATGTTCTTCATTCGATTTCCCCCAAATCATAAAGCTCTTACTTTGTACCTTGTGTTGAATTATGAAAGATGCCTTAATGATCTCCTTTCAGCAGGTCTCCTTCCATTGACTTCATCTCATATATTATGGAGACTAGACCTAGAGTCCTATGAGTACCTAGAGGCTTCCAGTCATTAGTGGCAATCTCTCTCGACATCTACAGTTGGGAATACATCAATGTCTTATGATCGATGGATTCTTCAAGTGCTCAACCCCGAATCCTTTATTCAAACTTGTAAGAATGTACTCATTGCCTTGATACCTACTTTCATCATCGATAGGTTTTGTCATGTTTGTTAATGGTGTAACTCAATGAACGGTAATCAAATGAAGTATCATTGTGTTCAACCTCAAATCCTTTATTCACATGATGTATACTTGCACCTTTTTCGGATTGTGTAGAAGACTTGAAGACAATTTATAATTGAATCATTCCTAATTTTTTTCTACCTTTCATTGAACCAGTACCTATGTGACTTCACTAATCATGGGAGATCAGATTGTACTCCATTGTATATAGACATCCTCAAATTGATTTTGAGACTGGTTTTAATGGGCCTTATTCATTACTATGAAAACCTTTGGCATGTAGCCACCTTTCTATTTCCTATTCATGTCCATGGAAAGTTGTTTGGTATATTTTCACATGGATCTACAGTGTAATTCAAATTGGCAGCCATGTATGCAAAGTTAGTACAGATTGTAATGAGCAAATAGTTCTTCCACTAGGGTCCCCATTACTCCACTTCTGGGTCTTATAATGTATTTCATCCATTTTAGATACTCCTATGACCTCACATGTTAGAGGGCATCTGTTATAGAAATATTTTCCTCACCCTAGGAAAACTTGCATAGAGGGCCTTTTTTCATTTCCCTATGGAGACTTGAAGTCCCTTTATGCAAATTCCAAAGCTAAAAACATGATTTTTCCACATATACACACCCTGCCTATATTACAACATGTTTATATGTAGGTTGCAACACTACATCCCTTGTGCATTGGTATTTGTGCCCAAAATTAAAAAATGGTGTCGGGTTTCCATGCCATGTCACGAGATCTATGATCCTTGGCATTCCATATACTGGAAACTTTCAAAATCAACCCTTCAGTTCCACTTGAAGGCTACAAATGGGCCAAATCCAAGCTATGGAAAAGACGAGAAGTTCAACTTTGAGAGAAAAGTTACTCTAGAGAAATTATTCACTTCGCATTGAGTCTGCATCCTTTTGTCCTTTAAGTTTGAACACATTCTTCAGCTCCCAAGCTCTTCTCTTCTTGATTGAGAAACTCATTTTGTGTCTTATATGAGCTTGTATTTGGTGGATTATTGAAGTGGTGGAATCCCAGCTCGAAGGAACTTATTTCCTCAGTTTTGAACCATGCCGACACAAAAGTTTGTAACTCATTCACTTCTATTGATTATATCTTAATAGAAATGCTCTTTTATTGTCCAATTACTGTCTTGCAAATATTTGAATTGTTATTCCATGAGCATATTTGTTATGAATATTGATGGATTATGCTATCAAATTTTCTAACATTATCTATTATCATCATATGCTTGCGTTTCTTGGTTTTTGAGGACTAGTTGTAGGTATATTTCTTTGGGTCAAGAGCTCAACGATGGACATCATCGAATATCTGGATGAGGTAGGACTTTTATATTGTCTTACTATCATATTTTTTTATATAGCATACTTGATATTAGAGTTGATTTCTGCAGTCATTTCCATGTGTTGTGGTTTACCCCTAGTCATAGAGAGATTTGCCTCATAACAACTGATACTAGTCCACATTGGTTAACTGCTAGTTTGGATTTTCATTGATTAAATATAAATTAATCAAATGACTTCACCGATACCTCCTATCCAATGCTATGGTTACTCTTCCTCCCACTTATCCCCCCGATATGCAAAGAGGTCACACATAGTATTTCCATATCCAAAAACTAGCTTAAGCTTTCCCTCGCAAGGAGAGGCTTCCACCTCTTGCATAAATATTGCAAACCAACTCACACAAGAAAACTAGTCACATCAAAATTTGATAGATTTCAATCATCGAGCAATAGGGTCCCTTACTCCTTCCTCTCCCTTCTTTTTATAAGAATTTTGATTTTGAGACTTGTCTTTTCATGAAATAATAGATAATTTTTAATAATAATTTTAGAGATTATGCATCCTAAACACATGTCACTCTTCCCTCAAGTTTCACATGTTTTAATTTCTTTTAATTACATAATTTTTGTTTTTTTCCTCACCTCTACAATTAGTTCCTAGATTTTCTCCTAGTTGTCCCTTAATTCCTCAATTTCTCCTTTATTGTCTCTCCTAACTAAATTACATTTGGAGTTTGATTATGACCCTTCTCTTATTTAGGATTTAGAGTTTAGTTTTAGTTAGGACTCTAACTCTATGTTGACAACACATTTCCTCATGAAATAATTTATTTTAATTTAAATTTTTATTTTATTAAATTCATGCACACATTGTGCACATGTCTAAAATTCTATTCTCTCCCTTCTAGTATTTATTTAGTCTAATTTATCTTTAACCCATTATTATAAATTTATTTAGGAATAAACATTTAGACTTACATTTTATTATGTTCATAAATTTATATAAAGTTTATATTATCTTTTCTAACAATTTCTAAGTATTCATTTCATCCTCTAAGGTCTTCTAAAATTTTATTAATTTTTCTAGACACTCAAGTTTCAATTTATTGTTTTCATTGTTAGATTGTATAAACTTTGGGACAAAGATTAAAACACGAGGGGGTGTGTGTAACATCCATATATCATTGACCATATTTTCATAACACTAATTATTCTTTGTGGACACTTGCATGAAAATGATCTGGCTAAACATGGTACTTTATGATTATTTGATTTGGTTTATGAGTTAAAATTTATTCTATAATTGAATATTGAATTTGTTATGTTATTATTATTCATGTATAGCAATGGCATGCATTATTACGAGGTTTCTTAAGTGTGAAGGAAACATGACAGGAGGAGGATGTTGATGGCATCGACAGAATTCCTAGGACTCTAGATTGAGTTAGGGAGTGGACTATTGACTTTGATTATGAGTACTTTATTTTATTATGCATGTGTTATGATGATGATTTTAGTTATAGATTTCATGTATAAGAGTTATTAATGTTATTTTTGTTAGTGGATGTAGGCATGGTGATGCTTTCTATGCTAATATGACTCAGATATGGAGTAAATGGGTCATGCACAGATATCAAAGAGATTAGGAAGAGGTGTGGTAGTGTCCCCGTCATAACCTAATAGGACTCCCGCCGTGAACTAAATTGAATATTGTTGAAATAATGTAACTACAAAGAGTATTCTTATTATTATTGATATATTATTCATAGGATCAATCCCCATTGTGGATTTATCATGTCGGTTATTGTAATAGGACTAAATCCCCTTTTGTGGATTGGTCAAAAGACAATTGTAATAGGCAGAATAAGAAGTCGCCACAATAGATATTAAAGAAGACCAGAAATATAATAAAGGTGGGTTTACCCACCCAGTTTGAGAAGTTGGCCCCACCAGTGAAGATACACTTCACATGTGTCATACTTGTATAAATAAACGAGGCTAGCGCCTCGCTTAGATACAACTCACTTGCTCATTCTAAGAGACAAGTTCAAATATACTATTGGAGAAGAAGGAGAGAGAGAGAGTGGTGCATATCTAGGAGAGGACTTGCTGTATGAGCATAATATATCTCTTGACATTGTATTGGTTATCTATATTAAGGAAGTTTTGCTAGGTTTTCTTCCCCTAGAGGTTTTCCCAGGATAAATGTTGTGTCTCTTGTGATTGTGTATTTCTCAGTGATCTTGGATTATGCTATTATTATCTAATGAAATGCAAACATATCTAATAATGGCTTAAACATTAACATGGTATCAGAGCCAAGCTGAAGGAAGCATATTTCACAAGTGAAAAACGTCACTGTTACCGTACATGAAAATTAGGGATTTTTATTGGTGAAGATTTTCATCCTCGAAACCATCTAGAAAAGTGTGCCCTCCCCTAAGGATCACTTTGGCACTCTCGGTTCACCTTTTTAGTGGCTAGATCTCTCGGATAGTGAAACCCTAGTTTCACAAAGTATCAGAAATACCAGAGTACTAGAGGTACCAGAAAACCAGAAGCACCAGTCCAGAAATCCACAGATCGAGTTTGGAGGAGAAAAAGTTGGATTTTCTTAGATCCAAACACACCGGGATACTCACCTTAGCCAAGTGTACCTCCTGGTAAGTTGAGTTTTTGATTTTACAAACTTTCATTTTTCGATCATTTTCCTAGCTCCAAGTAAAGATGTCTGCAAGAATTAGGCTTGTTGACAAGTTAGAAGGAGTGGAAAACTTCCATGCCTGTAAGTATAGGATTGGCCTCATTTTTGAAGAGAATTACCTAGCAAGATTTGTCAAAGATGAAGTATCGAAACCCAACGATGCTGCAGAAAAGGAAACGCATCAAAAGGACACAATAAGGGCCAAAAGAATCATTGCAGATTCAATTAAATACCATTTGATTCCTTATGTGTCATCTAAGAAGACCCTGAAAGAAATGTTTGATGACTTGAACAAACTATATGAAGGAAAGAACATAAACCGGAAGATGAATCTTAGAACTCAACTGAAGAATACAAGGATGAAAAAAGGAGAAATGATTCAGAAATACTTCTCCAGAATCTCAGAATTCAAAGAACAGATAGAAGTTATTGGAGATAGCATAGACAAATATGAACTCATAATGAAGACCCTAAATGGTCTCACAAGAACTTGGGATGATTTCATCTAGACAATATGTGCCAAAAAGGAGAAACTGAAGTTTGACAATCTATGAGAAGAATGGATCCAAGAAGAAATAAGAGTAACAAATCGAGAAGCATTACTAGCAAAGGATGATGATCAAGCCCTAGCTACTCACACCAAAGGAGGAAGGAAGAAACCCTACTTCTATAAGGATACTCACTAAAGAGCCTAAACAACCAAATAAATTCAATCATAAAGAATCTCATCCAAGGAGATTTCAGAAGAAAGGACAATGAAAGGAAAGAGACTACTCATATGTACAATGCTATCATTATGACAAGATGGGACACATTGCGAAGTTTTGTCTAGTTAGATGAGAAGAATACAAGAGAAAACAAAAGAAGCTCCATGCTGATGTAGTCGAAGATCGAGAGCCATCCGCAAAGATGATAAGAGAGGAGATCAAAGACCATGTGTTGATCTCATCCCTCTCAAGATATGTAACACCTGGAGAGGACACTTGGCTCATTGATAGTGGTGCATCCAAGAACATGACGGGAAAAAGAAATATTTTATCTTGTATCTTAGAGAAGAAGTTTTCTTAGAAAGTGACACTTGTAGATGATTACCAATATCCCATCAACGAAGTGGGAGAATCAAACCATAAACTGAATTCAAGGAATTCACTAAAAATGAAGGATGTACTATATGTACCAGGCTTAAAGAAGAACCTACTCTCTATTTCAGCTTTAGAAAAGAAAGGCTTAAGAGTTTCCTTTATAGATGGAGAAGTTCTTATGTGGGATAAGGGAGAAACCTTAAATGAAGCAATCATCATTGGCAATGAAGAAAATGGCTTGTATAAATTAAAGGGTCACTCAGAGGCTACTATGACCCATGCCATTGAAAACTCATGTGAACTTTGGCATAGAATATTAGCCCACATCAACTACAAGGTGCTACCATACATATGAAAAGTGGTCATAGGTTTACCAGAACTCAAAGGTGACCATAAAGGCGTATGCAATGGATGTGCACAAGGGAATAACATCAAGAACCCGTTTCCGAAGAGGGACAACAAGACAAAAGGAGTCCTAGAACTCATCCATTCATATGTATGTAGCCCAATGCCATCATCCTCCATTAGCGGGTATGTATATTATGTATCATTCATTGATGATTACTCTCATAAAACCTGGATATATTTTTTGAAGACTAAAGATGAAGTGTTCAGTAAGTTCAAGGAATTCAAAGCCTTGATAGAGAACCTTTCTGAAAGAAAGATCAAGATACTCAGGTGAGATAATGGAGGAGATTATACCTCAAAACATTTTGTGAACTCTTGCAAAGATGTTGGAATCAAGAGGGAACTCACTACTCCCTATAATCCCCAACAAAATGGTGTAGCTGAATGGAAGAACAGAACCATATTGGAAGCTGTGAAGACTATGATCCATGATCAAGATCTTCCTATGTGCTTATGGGCAGAAACAACAATGGCAATTGATTATGTGCAAAACCAATTATCCCATAGTGCACTTGGGCTCAAGACACTGGAAGAGATGTTCACCAGAAAGAAGCCAGAAGTAAGCCATCTCAAAATATTTGGCTATCCAGTGTTTATTCATATACCTAAAGAAAAGAGAAACAAGATGGACCCTTCAGGAAAGAAGGGGATATTTGTGGGATACTGTGAGGTATCTAAGGCCTTCAGAATCTATATGCCAGGTCAACATCGCATTGTGATCAGCAGGGATGTGACCTTTGATGAAGATGCAACACTCAAGAAATCTAAACTATGCCATCTTAAAGAGTATATGAAGAGGAACACGTAATCCCCAATACTACAATGAGGCAGGTTCCCAAAGATACAAAACCAGTAAGGGAAGTTGTAACTTCCCCTGATGAGGAACTTCTATAAGACCATGATATAATAGAAGTGCAAGAACCTCCTTATATGATGATCCTCCATAAAAGAATGCCAGCTTGGACTAGAGAGCTTATTCAAGATGGAGAAAAGTATGGTGTTCCCCAAGGAACTACGAGATAGGTGAAAAGACCAAAGCCATTCTCCAATTATACGGATTTTATGTGTGATCTCCTAGAAAAGGAGCCTACCTTCTTTGAAGAAGCCATTCAGAGAAAAGAATGGGAAGATGCCATGACAGAGGAATACCAATCCATAATGAAGAACGAAGTATGGGAAATAGTACCCAGACCAAAGGATAAATATGTGGTATCCTCCAGATGGATCTTCAAAATAAAATATGTTGCTCATGAAAGTATTGAGAAGTATAAAGCAAGATTTGTCGCTCGTGGCTTTTCCCAGAAGGAAGGCATTGACTATGAAGAGACATTCACTCCTGTAGCTAGATACACATCGATCAGAACCATCATAGCTCTTGCAGATAAGATGAAGTGGGATATGCACCAAATGGATGTAAAGACATCTTTCCTAAACGGTGTTATCGAAGAGGAAGTGTATATAGAGCAACCTCAAGGATTTGAGGTTGAAGACAGGAAGTCTCATGTCTGCAGATTGAATAAATCCTTATACAAATTGAAGCAAGCTCCTAGAGCTTGGTATGGCCATATAGACAATTTCTTGATGAGCTTAGGATTTACCAAGAGTAAAGAAGACTATAATCTCTACTTCAAAATTATGAATAACGAGCCAGTAATCTTACTGCTATATGCGAATGACTTATTCTTAACTGGAGAAGAAAATCTCATCATTGAATGTTAAAAGAGACTTGCTTTGGAATTTGAAATGAAAGACCTTGGCCTAATGAATTATTTCTTAGGTCTTGAGGTATGGCAGAGTCCTGAGAGGATCTTCCTTAACCAAGGGAATTACATGGTCAAAAGTTTAAAGAGATTTGACATGTTGGAATGCAAGCCCATGAATACACCCATGGAAGTGAAACTGAAGCTGTTGGTCGATACTTCGTCAGAAATGATTGATGCCACACTGTATAGAGAGATTATTGGATCGCTGATGTACCTGACAAACACCAAACTAGGCATTTGTTTTGTCCTGAACACCTTGAGTCAGTTTCTGGTAGAACCTAGACATGTTCACCTAGTGGTTGCAAAACATGTGATGAGGTACCTTAAAGGGACAATAGATTATGGTCTCACCTATGATGGAGATCATAATTTCACATTGAGTGGATATATTGATGTAGATTGGGAAGGAAGTGTTTTTGACAGGAAAAGCACTTCAGGATGTTGTTTCAGTTTGGGATCATCTATAATCTTGTGGCAGAGTAGGAAGCAATCTAGCATTGCTCTCAGCATAACAAAATAATAATACATTGTTGCATGTTCTGCCAGCTACGAAGCTATATGGCTTCGAAAGTTGTTGACCAACCTATTTGACTTAGATATGAGAGCAACCTTGATTCTATGTGACAACTAGAGCTGCATAAAGATGACAGAGAATCTTGTATTCCATGATAGGTCAAATCACATAGAGATCTGCTATCATTACATCCATGACATGCTACAGAGGGGAGCCTTGAAGCTCCAGTACATTAGCATGGATGAACAGGTTGCTGACATGTTGACCAAGCCCCTATCTCGTGTGAAGTTTGAGTACTTCCGAGATAAGCTTCAAAATAGTCTGAAAGGACCTTCCTTGAAAGGGGGAGTAGATGGGATGTGTTCCTTACTTCTAACCTAGTTGTTAGACGTAAATCAAGATGATATGTGTTCCTTTCTTCTGATCGAGTTATCAGACGTAAAGTAAGATGAGATGTGTTCCTTGCTTCTGACCTAGTTTTCAGATGTAAAGTAAGATGAGATGTGTTCCTTGCTTCTGACCGAGTTGTCAGATATAAAGCAAGATGAGATGTGTTCCTTGCTTCTGAACTAGTTGTCATATGTAAATCAAGATGAGATGTGTTCCTTTCTTATGACCTAGTTGTCAGACATAAAGCAAGATGAGATGTGTTCCTTGCTTCTGACCTAGTTGTCAGATGTAAAGCAAGATGATATGTGTTCCTTTCTTCTGACTGAGTTTTCAGACATAAATCAAGATGAGATGTGTACCTTGCTTCTGACCGAGTTTTCATATGTAAAGAAAGATGAGATATGTACCTTTCTTCTGACCAAGGTGTCAGACGTAAAGAAAGATGAGATGTGTACCTTTCTTCTGACCCAGTTGTCATATGTAAAGAAAGATTATGTGATGAGACTAGCACTGAGCTTCCAGTTGGATAGATGTGATGTAAAGCCAGTCTAGTATCCTGCTTTCGACTGGATGGTTGTGACGTAAATAAGGAGGAGTATCTTGCTTCTAGATTGAGTGTTGTGACGTAAATCAAGACGATGAGATGAGACTAGTATTGTGCTTCTAGCATGATAGATGTGACGTAAATCCAGTCGAGTATCTTTCTTCCAGCTTGAGTGTTTTGACATAAAGCAAGACATTGAGATGAGACAAGTACTGAGCTTCTAGCTTGATAGCTGTGATGTAAAGCCAGTCTTGTATTATGATGAGACAACCTTGTGCTGTGATGATGATGATGTATCAGTTTTTATACTAATACATATTGATGCAGATGATGATGGCATTACTTTGAGAATCACGATGCTGTCGATGAAGAAAACTTCCGATGATTTATAGATATGCCAGTCAGTGTTCCAAGATTATATTGATGATGTTGTCCTCTCACCCACTTGATTTTGTTGATGATGTTGTCCTCTCTCTCTCACATGATGCCGCTGAAGAATACCCTTCTTGTTAAGGGGGAGTGTTGAAATAATGTAACTGCAAAGAGTATTCTTATTATTATTGATATATTGTTCATAGGATCAATCCCCATTGTGGATTGATCATGTTGTTTATTGTAATAGGAGAAAATCCCCTTTTGTGGATTGGTCAAAAGACAATTGTAATAGGAAGAATAAGAAGTCGGCCCCAACAGATATTAAAGAAGACCAAAAATACAATAAAGGTGGGTTTACCCACCTAGTTTGAGAAGTCGGCCCTGCCAGTGAAGAGAAACTTCACATGTGCCAGACTTGTATAAATAAAGGAGGCTAGCACCTCACTGAGATACAACTCACTTTCTCATTCTAAGAGACAAGTTCATATCTTCTACCAGAAAAGAAGGAGAGAGAGAGTGGCACATATCTGGGAGAGGACTTTCTGTATTAGCATAATAGATCTCTTGACATTGTATTGGTTATCTATATTAAGGAAGTTTTGCTGGGTTTTCTTCCCCCAGAGGGTTTCCCAGGATAAATGTTGTGTCTCTTGTGATTGTGTATTTCTCAGTGATCTTGGATTATGCTATTGTTATCTAATGAAATGAAAACATCTATAATAATGGCTTAAAAATTAACAAATATTAATGACTACCTTGTTCCCGAGACGTTCATGATTCCATGAGGGAAGACTGGGATAGTCTATCATGAGGATTTTTGAGGGGTGCACAATAGTGAATATTCCTTATTCCTTAGTAAGCCCTTAGTCTCACACAAGGTCGACAAGTGGAGTATTGACTCCAAGCATCAGACAACTTCCAAACTGAGTAAAGAAATAGAAACAAAGAGAATGGTGAGTGACACCCTTGGAGCACATCGATGCGTCTTAAAGGGAATGCTACATAATAAATCTAAAATGAAAATAAATAAATCTAAACCTGAGTGTCTAGAGAAATTAATAAAAAAATTGAGGACCTTAAAGGATGAAATGAATACTTAGAAATTGTTAGAAAAGAGAACGTAAACTTTATATAAATTTATGAACATGAACATAATAAAATATAAGTCTAAATTTTTATACCTAAATAAATCTATAATAATGGGTTAAAGGGAAATTAGACTAAATAAAAACTAGTAGGGAGAAAACAAAATTTTAAACATGTGCACAACGTGTGCATGAATTTAATAAAATAATATTTTAAATTAAAAGAAATTATTTCATGAGGAAATGTGTTGTCAACAAAGAGTTAGTATCCTAAGTAAAACTAAACTCTAAATCATAACTAAGAGAATATTCCTAATCAAAATCCAACTGTAATTTAGTTAGGAGACACAATAAAGGAGAAATTGGGGAATTAAGGGACAACTAGGAGAAAGTCTATGAACTAATTGTGGAGGTGAGCAAAAGTTCAAAATGTATTTAATTAAAAGAAATTAAAACATGTGAAAATTGAGGGAAGAGTGACACGTGTTTAATATGAATAATCTCTAAAATGATTATTAAAATTTATCTCTTATTGCATGAAAAGACAAGTGTCAAGATAAAATTTCTTCTAAAAAGAAGGGAGAGGAAGGAGTAAGGGACCCTATTGTTGGATGAATAAAATGTTGTTAAATTTTCATGTGACTAGTTTTATTGTGTGAGTTGGCTTGCAAGTTTTGTGCAAGAGGTGGAAGCATCTCGTTACAAGGGAAAGCTTGAGCTAGTTTTTGGATGTGAAAATTATGTATGTGGGGGAAGAAGAGTACCTCTAGTGTTGTGAAGTCATTTGATTAGAAGGAGAAGGAAGGGACACAGTGCAATATTCCAAGTTGAAGATCATCCTCATATATTATTATACATCCAACCATGATATTTGATTGTCTATCTATTTGATTGTAAATAGAATCCTTGATTTGTAAAAATGAATATGTATGGGAAAACATCTTGGTAGTGACATAATATTTCTACCATATATATATATATATATATATATATATTAAAATAACATAGACATCATTTAATTGATTCAAATAACATGTTCTAATTAGGATACTATTGATCACACTTGATTTGTTTCATTTCCTTGATTACCCATGTAATGTTGCATAGATTGCTTGGATCCAACATATTTTGAACACCTATGTTTGTTCCTTTCTATTTACTATTTTTAAAAATTCTGAAGAGTGTTTTGAATGACCATTGATGTGTTTAAGTTTTGATGTTGTAATTGGCTTAACATAATCCAAACTAGTATTTTACTAAAATTTATAGATTAGTCACTCTATCAACACCATTATAAACCCAAGTAGCTTCTCTCCTTTCAAAGATGTTGAAACTTCAGACTTTTACAAAGTTCTACTTTTTTTTCCCTTACTCAGGTTGAAATATTGCATGAGCTAGAGCATTAGTCTTTTAGCTCTTCCATATCAATTCTTGACATTTAAAATTTATGTTATGTACATGCTTAGCCACCAATTTTTCTTCCACATCGATTAGTTCAATAGATCTTCATTACCAGAACCTTGGATCCAGTAATATATCAAAGTTTTTGACCATGAACCCATTCCATTGTATCCAATGAGTATTTCAATTTGCACCAAAAAAAAGAGAGAAACTACACATAAATGCAAATTAGGGTTACCAATAGCATACTTGATATCCAGATCCACTATCAGATCTTTAGTCCATTGATGGTGCCAAGAGATGGCATTGGCATTTGATGAGTGGCATTTTTATTTGATGAGTTCATGAGGCCATTCATGATAATAAGGATTGAATAAGGTTATGAAATGGATTTATTGTAGAAGTAGAGCATTTGGATTGTATTTATCAGAAGTTTGAGTTTATCTTGAATAATATTAAATCTATGGGCACACGTGTAATACTACACTCTCTTCAAAAAGAAATTCATTAAATCGATGCAAATGCATGCTAGTCGAGATTGTTGTCAAGTTGTTCTTGTTGTTGCAGATATAGAGAGAAAAAATGTTAACTTGAATATGAAAAAGGAAACTGTAATGGTTGGCATTGAAGAGTAAAAATTGAATCTGTTGAAGTTGAGAAGAAAGTAGGTAATTATGTTCCAGTGCAATTTGTGTTGGGTAGTTCAACAAATTAAAGAGTTTCTCTAAGAAATCCACCAAAGGTATTTGACTAACCAAAGGATGGAGAAGTGGAAAGTGAAAGGGTTGTAAAAGGTATTTCTAGTGAATTCGTAGAGGTTGTGAATCTCTAGGAAAAGGAAGCATTGAATCCTTTCCTATAAGGATCATTGAATAAAGTAATACACAGATTACTTATGGTGTTTATTCATTATTACATTTACTCATCCCATGAGTTGGTTGTAGAAATCCTGCCAATGGATCTAGGTGATCTAGGAGGATATAAGAATGATCACAGAGGTACTCAAAGATATGGAACATCCACAAAGGTCCATAATGGTTCAAAAATGGTCAAAAACCAAGTGTCCTAAAATCTCTTGAAAATTCCATCAATGCATAGATCTCATTGTCAAATTTCTAATGAAAAAAATGCCTCATTAAACATAGTTCATATGCAAACATTATCAGTGGTCAAAGTTCCAGTCAACCCGATCAAAGGTCAAAGTACAGAGAGAATAAAGAAGTGACATGTGTCACACCTATAGTGTGATACGTGGCACCTAATTGATAGTTGAATGGGCAAGGTACAATTCATCATGTGTTGAAAAGTGGCTTCAATCAAGTGTTGACAAGCGGCATTGGAAGGACCAATGAGAGGAAGCCATGTGGAAACTACACATTGGCCTATATTGGATAGGTTGTGTAAATATTTTTCCACCAAGGTTCAATCACATGACCTCCAAAAGGTATTAACAAAGTTGCCTTACCAACACACCATACATTGGCTATACAAATGACATGTTATATATTTAAGTTTATACAAAGTTACATATGGGTGGCTAAAGGGCTGAGGGCCTAAGCCCCCGACCCTTAGCCCCGGTCCTTACCATACCACATGACCCACCATATATCACAGAGGGAGATTAACATAAATTTCAACGAGAATATTGTAACAGTGACCTACTATATATAACATATAGTTTTAACCAACTCTCCTAATGTTCTGATTTGGTTACAAAACCATCTAAACCATATTTAAATGCATGCAAATAATTTTAGATTTTGGTTAGAAGGGGGTGCCTATTTAATGGCATGCACCCCAAGAAAAAGGACACAACATTTTATGAATATAATTTAGTCTTGTAAAGCATTCCAAGAGTATGAAATTTGCGAGGCTACACCGTAAAGCATGTCGGGGGTCACCTTGATGGAATTTCAAGTATTTTATATCATTTTTGGATGATTTTTTTCGAGTAACTCAATGGTGCACTACATTTACTCATTTAAGAAACATGTAAAAAGGTCATTGTAAAATGAAAGCATTTGAGAATTAATAAAATAAGTATTTATTATAAGTGGACCCGGAGACGTAGCCCAATTTGTGTGAACTCTGAATTTTCCACCTTTTTTATGTGATTATATTATTGTTGTTCATTTCAAGTTGAATCATTTTTAAGTTATTTATCATTAAAGTGGAAATGGATAGATAACTATTTCACATGTAATTTGAAAAACTGTCAAGCGATCATATTTCGAAGATCAAGTAGATGTATATGTGTATTTTAAATTATCAACATCTAAATATTTTTCAGATAAAGTTGGTATCAGAGAAGGTTTAATAAGTATTTTGCAAGTGGATGCTTACAAGAGAAAAATGAAAACTTGGTAAAGGAAAACTCGCAAATTATAAGTATGAAATTAGAAAAATATTTCGAGGACATAGGATGGCTTTTGAAAGAAAATAAGAATATGAACCCATGGGTCATGAAGAGATAAGAGCTGCACTTCAATCATTAAAAGAAAAAATATATGAGTTAGAATAGAGAATTCAAAGGCCTACAAGTGGAGAATCTTTGGTAAAAGGATAAGGAGGAGGTGAAGGTGATGGACCTTCTGAGCCCCCTTCCCATTCATCATCATCATCATCAGTTTCTTCTTAAGCAAATAAAAATTCTTATCATTGAAAGAAGTCCTCTAAGAAGTTTGAGCATAATATGTCATTATTAAAATTGGATGTTAAGTTAGAGTTGCCAACATATGATGGAGAATTGAAGGCCAATAAATTTGACAATTGGATCAATAAGATAGAGGTCTATTGTGGGGTTCAAATAATTATGGAGTAGGCTACAAAGATATAGTTAAATGCTCTTCAACTAAGTCACACTTCATTAATATGGTGGGAGAGTAAGATGCAAGTTGATTTGGTTCAAAAGGGTAAAGTAATATCTTCTTAGGATAAGTTTAATAAGGCTATCATAAAAAAATTGTATCCACTAGCACATACACTGATGACAATGATCGAGTGTAGTCATGTAAGATAGGGTAAAGGACAAAATATTCAGGCATATACACAAGAATTAAAAAATAAGGCATTACCCCTAGGAATTTTGTTGTATGCTCATGAAACTCTTCTGAAATAAATTTGTGTTAAGCACTCATATCTTCGTCACACTACTCTAATGTTTATCCCTACTAACATTGATAATGTATCAGTACAAGATACACATATAAAGGCTAGTAAGGGTAAGGATGCGAGCGAAGATAAGAATCCATTCAAGTATGAGAAGAAACCAAAAGGCAAATGGAAGAGTAAGAAATCAGCCATAGTTAAGCAAGTTGAGGGAATATCTACATGTTCTCATTGTAAAAGAAAGGGACATGAGGAATCACAGTGTTGGAAGCTGCATCGAGAATTATGACCGAAGAAATCCAAGGATAAAGGGAAGAAGAACATTGTTGCATCAACTCATCAAGATCTAGGGCCATATTCCAAAGATGAATCCAATATCATGGCCATATGAAGAAAACATTTATCATATATCATTTCAAATTATTTAGTTCAATGTTTCAAGGTGGAAAGTGATATTGATATGAATAAAAGGAGCGATATTGTTCATGTCACAGTTATAGTCAAGCATACAAAGGTATATCGTTTATTTGAAAGTGGATCTCAAGTTAATCTAATATCTGAAGAAATCGTTAAGAAGCTGGAATTGAAGAAAACCCCTCACAAGAAGACATATCCATTAGGTTGCGTATGTGATGATACTACGTTGCAAGTAACAAAAAAATTTAATATCATATGTGCAATTACAACTAAGTTCTTTGATGAGGTTGAGTTATATGTTGCGACTCTTGACATTTACGACATTGTCTTGGGTATTCCGTATATATTTAATAGGAAGGTTGTGTTCTATCGAGAAGAAAAAAAATATCACATTCTCAAGGGTGGGATTGAATATATTGTTAGAGCTAATCACATCAAATCTTATGTTTATTTAGTGAGCACAAGGAAAATAAAGAGACTCATGAGAGAAAGTAAATGTTTTGTTCTCATGATAGTGAAATAGAAAGGAGAATAAATAAAAAATACTTTAGCAAGTTGTGATCCAAATCATAAGCAAGAACTGATCAATATCATATCTAATTGTGATGATTTGTTTCAAGAACATATTCAGCTGCCTCCTAAAAGGGAGGTTGAACATGAAATATATTTGCATCAGGATGATATTATTCCATACATTGGAATGTACAAGTCATCAGTGATAAAGGAATTTCTTGATAAAGGAATCGTCATACCAAGCTACTCTCCATGTGGTTCTCCTATTGTATTAGTTCTAAAGAAAGATGGTGCGTGGATGATTCCTATTGATTTTTGAGACTTGAACAAGATCATGGTAAAGGAATTTTATCCTCTTCCAAGAATACATAATATGTTAGATCAGTTAAAAAATGTTGTGTATTTCACTAAGTTGGACTTGAAAAGTGGTTACCATCAGATCAAAATTGCAGAAGGAAACATATGGAAAATTGCTTTCAATACCAAGAAAGGATTGCTCGAATGGTTGCTTATGCCATATGGGTTATGTAACACACCACAAACTTTTATGATATTGATGAATGATGTGTTTAGAACCTACATAAATGATTTTTTTATTGTCTATTTAGACAACATATTGATCTTCAGTGGAACATGGGAAGATCATCTAATGCATGTTAGGAAATTTTTTGAACTTTTGGAAAATAATATGTTGTATATAAAGATGTCTAAGTGTGAATTTGGAAAAACTTCTCTGGTATATTTGGGTTACATTGTAGGGAATGGTCATTTGAAAATAGATCCTAAAAAAGTAGAAGTCATTGTGAAATGGCCCAAGCCAGTTACTGCCACTAAAATCATGAGCTTCTCAGGAGCATTACAATACTTGAGGAAATTAATTGCTAATTTCTCATACATAGAAACACCTATACATGCATTAGTGAGTGCTAAACAAGTATTTCAATGGGGAGGTAAGTAGTATAAATCCTTTGAGACATTGAAGGAAAAGAGAATACCCACACCAGTTCTTGCATTGCCATATCTGAAACAACCATTTGAAATTCAAACTGATGCAATAAGATATGCCATGGGTGTAGTATTGATGCAACAAGGTAAACCTATATGTTATCATTATGAGAATTTCACTCAAGTTGTGATTAACTATCCAATATATGATAAGGAATGTTATGCTTTGGTACAAAGTGTAAAGGAATGGAAGCATTACTTAATGGAAAAGGAGACAATAATTCATATAGACGATCAACCATTACAGTATTTTCAATCACAAACCAAGATACAATAGTCATAACACTTCAGGTGGATGGGTTTTCTACTTCAGTTTCATCTGCTAATCAAGTATAAGAAGGGTAATCATAACAAGGTTGCATGCATGTTATAAAGACTAGTAATTAATGCCTCTACAATAATCAGGTATAATCCTTTACAACATGAAATTTACATAGTACAATATTCTAGGGGTGATGATTTTAAAGAAGTATATGATTCATTAACTCACAAAATAAACAATCATACTATTATATGCATGACATTTTACTATATCATCTTGGAAAATTATGTATACTAAGAGATGAAAGGGTCAATATAATCAGAGAAGCTCATACATCTCTCATCTCTGGTCATTCTAGGGTTGTTAATATAGTCACGTAATTACAAAGGTATTTTTATTGGCCTTATATGAATAAGAAAGCTTCCAATTATATCAAAGGGTCTGTCATGTGTGCCATAAGTAAACCTAGCAACAAAAAGTTGGGGTTTTATACACTACTTTTTGGTACCTTCACAACCATGGTAAAGTATATCCATGGAATTTGTAGGGGGGGTTTTCGATGTCCAGGAAATGTCATGATTATATATATGTTGGTGTGGATAGATTCAACAAGATGTGTATTCTAATGTCATGCAGGAAACAAGTCATAGGTGAAAAAATAACCCAGATGTTCTTTGCAAATGTATGAGCTCATTTTGAACTTCCTACATCTATAATATCAGAATGAGACTTTCACATTTTGGGAAAGTTTTGATCTCATTTATGGGAGCTAATGTACAATAAGTTGAAGAAGAGCATGGCTTTTTATCCGCAAAAAGATGGACATGTAGAGGTAGTGAACATAATAGTGGTAAAAATACTTTGAGGATATTGCAACAAGCATCCTAAATTATGGGATGAACAATTTCCTTATATCCAACATGCTTATAATAGTGTCATGCATTCATCTACTCAAAAAAATTCTTTTGAAGTATGTTTGGGGTACTTGCCTAAATCACCTATGGAACTTGTTTTTAATGAATCAAATCATGAATATGGATAGGATGATATAGATAAAGATAAAAGGTTCATTCAAAATATTCAAAAGGTACATCAAGCAATACAATAGCAATTGGAGAAAATCCAAGCCAAGTATAAGGAAAGGAATGACAAACATCAAGTTGATAATCAGTTTGAAGTGAATGATCAAGTATGGATACATATCAACAAATATAGAATGAAAGGTAAAGGTAAAACGAAGAGGCTAATTGAATATGGTTCATTCAAGATATTAGAGAATATTTGTACTATTGCCTTTCATTTATATCTACCAACCTACATGCAAATGTATTCAGTGGTAAATTTTGAGAACTTGAAGCTTTATGAGCCTCTTATGATTATGAATGAAGATGAAATTACTCATGTTCCAACTTTTGATTATTTTTCTCTAGAATATTTGGATGAGCTATAGGAGGATGTCATTCTCGACAGAGGGATTAAAAATTCATAGTGAGGTGATGTGGAATATCTACGAGTTGGCATTAAAGGGATAAAACCAGGTAAATACAAATGGATGGAGATCGGAAGGGAAAGTGAATATGGGTGGCTAAAGGGTTGAGTGCCTAAGCCCTCAACCCTTATCCCTGGTCCTTACCATACCACATGACCCACCACATAGCGTGGAGGGAGCTTAACACAAAGTTTGGTGGGAATATTGTAACCATGTGTTAACAAGACATTATTGTATCCATGGGGGTGTAAGTTATATATTATGTATATAACATATGGATGTATGTTATAACAACCACTTAACTATATTCCAAAATTACGTGGGAATTTCTATACTATATACCAAGTTGTTGTAACAAAAGGTATATATATAGTATGGTCGGTGGGGCTCCAACCCCCAACCTACTATATATAACATATAATTTTAACCAACTCCCCTCATGTTTTGATTTGGTTACAAAACCAACTAAACCATATTTAAGTGCATGCCAATAATTTCAGATTTTGGTTAGATGGGGGAGTCTATTTAATGGTATGCACCCCAAGGCATAGTAAAGAACATTTTATGTAGATATTTTAGTCTCATAGAGTGTGTCAAGAGTACAAAAGTTACGAGGCTACACTGTAAAGTGTGTTGGGGGTCACCTTGACTAAATTTCAAGTATTTTATATCATGTTTGCATGATTTTTTACAAGGAACTCAATGAGACACTATGTTTCTACATTTGAGCATCATGTAAAAAGTTCATTGTAAAACACAAGCATTTGAGCATTAATAAAATAAGTCTTTATTGGAAGTAGACCCAGAGAGGTAGCCCAATTTGGGTCAACTATGATTTTTTCAACTTATGTAAGTGATTATATTATTTTTGTTCATTTCAAGTTCAATCATTTGCAAGTAATTTATCATTAAAGTGGAAATGAATAGTTAAGTATTTTACATGTAATTTTCAAAACTATCAAGCAATCATTTTATTTCGAATATCAAGTAGATGTATATGTGTATTTTAAATTATCAACATCTAAGGATTTTTTGGATCACTAGGTATTAAATAGGTGTCCATGTCATTGGAATTTATACCAATGGTACTAGTTGTTCCACAAGAATTTATTGGTACTCTTTATGCCTATCTAGATCCATTCATCAAAGACTATTTATCATGTTTTCTATCTAGATTTGACTAATAATTGGACAAAGTCAATGTTTTGTTTATGTAATCTAATAGAGGACTTACACTAGAAACCAAGTTTCCAATTCAGTAAGAAATCATGTCTTGTCTTGTAGGAGGAATGGTTGGTAATTACATGACTACATCTAGAAATCCTCAAATTGGATTTGAATAGGGGGAACCTCAACCAATGTCAACCACTATGTATGATCTTATGAACAAGCATTGGAGACTCAAATTGTAGTTGTGATCATTCAAGACTGCAACTTGACATTAACACTATTGTTGTAGTGGAAGCTCAAAAATAAAATTTCAACTTGGGGCTTTCATGGTTGGGATAGAGTCAGTGGGTGCACATCTAGGTCCAAATTTTTATAGAAAAGGTGGGGAATTAACATTCAAAGATTAAAATTTTCTTATTCGAAGTGTAATTCCATATTATTTTCCTTCAATATTTGATACAAATCAAAATGACCCATTAGACTTGGAGGAAATAAGAGAATCATTTTGGAATGTTGTAGATATGACCAACTCTTATAGAAGAGATAGATTCTTCTTCAAGAGACATTGAAATGTGAAAATTGATGAGTGTTGAGAAAATTGCACTAAAATTATGTAAGTGTGGAATGAGTCCATGTGTCGATATATTCGCGAATTGACTGAGATGAAGGGGCATGAAACAATGAAAAATACCCATGGATGCTTTGCATGTCTTGGTCCCCAGAATGCATATGAAACTACAAGAGATTTGGAAATGAATGAAGTTATTATTCATTGTATTGTGGTATGTGTTGGGGTCTAAAGATGTCTAAAAACAACCTCAGTTTAACATTAATTTATCAACCCGAGGATTCGTCTTTTATCTCAAGAATATCAACAAAGTCTATGAAAATAACTCATAGAGGCTAAAATTGTGTAGTTAAAACAAATCTGAGTTTATCAACAATCAAGTTCCTCAAACATTCATTAAAGATTCTAGGATTTGAAATATAATGTTGTGTAATGGAAAGGAACTAATTAATCTATTGAATTCATTTTAACTAAAAGAAGCAATTGAATCTAAATAAAGACTTGCAGAAATGACTATTATTATGAATCAAATTACTAGAAAGGAAAAAGGCGAATTACTCTATCTATGGAAATAAACAACGACTATAATCTAATCAAAAGAGACAACAATTGTACTTTTATTGAAAGGAACAACAACTATATGTTAACAGAAAGGAACACCAAATGTAAACTAAGTGAAAGGAACAACAAACATAAACTAAGTGAAAGGAACAACGCATATGAACTTATGAGGAACTGTCATGCATCAAATCTCAGTAATAGAAATTGAAACAACAATCATTAATACTTGAAGTAAATGTCTATCTACTGCATAAAATCAGCATGAAATCGTTAACTCACTTGTGCATTCATCTTAATTACTATAAAAGATATTTGAATCACAAAACAATAATTGAATTGATATAATTACAGGTCGAACAATAGCTCCTTTAGACTAGGCCCTTGGTCCTTAGAAGCACTGCTATTCGAAACACAGTATGTAGAAATGGTAAAACCACTCAAAGATTTTATTGATTTCATATCTAGTACAACATTTTCAAAAACTACTAATGCAGAGCAATTCTAAGTTCTGAGTTCTTGGGTGCAATTCTCTTATATCTTTTCAGGATCTATTTACCCCTTATATATTACAATAATAAGGGTAAATTAATCTATCCTGAGGATCGAGAGATCCTCAGGATTGCTTTACTATTATAAAGTTACAGTATAAGAAACTCAATCATCTTCAAAAATGCCTTGCGCCATAAAGTCCTCACCCTCCAATAGCTTGTGCATCTTCAAGATTTCCTTTTCTATATTGGGTTTGACAATATTTAACCAATCCTGTAATAAAACCAAACAATTCCAATCATATTTTAGGATCTATGTAATCTAATTTCAATAATAATGCTAAAGAGTATATTATTCATTTTCTATCCTATTTTCTCCTAAATAACTAAAAAGTCAATCAAGATGATATCATGAAATGTGGGAAAAAGGAAGATATTTATACATTTTTCATAACCTAACAGTATGTTAAGTACAAATTGCATGGGACTAGTTGATGTTGTTGAAGAGGCCCATGAGCCATATACTGTTATGTATGGTTTTGAGTATGTTTGAGGTGTCAAAAAGTTTCAAGTTTTTACAAAGAATGTAAGGAAAAAAATGAGGATTCAAGGTTTAGAAGATGGACATATACACATAAAATTGTATTTAATTCTTTTTTATAAGGGTACAGACACTGCAATGATTATCATGACTCCTCAATATGGGAGCGATAACCATGTTGGAGAATTTATAGAACAATTCTATCAAGAGTATGAATTTGAACTTCAAAAGAAAATTGTTATTACCAGTGATGTCGGAGTGCGTGGGGTTGGAGTTAATGACATATAGAACTCTGTGGTAATGGAGAAAACAATAAGGGAGTGTCATAGAAAGATTTGCCTCACCATTTCTATCTTGCATAGAGGGACTTTTTCCATTTCCCTATGCAGACTTTTTATCCCTTTTTGATGAATCTAGAGCTAAAAAATATACATTTTTTCACATATATGCTCCCTAACTTCTATGCAAGATGCGTATATGCTTGCTGCTCCATTACATCTCATGTATATCAGGATTTGTGCCAAAAAATTCAAAATGAGGTCGGGTTTCCATGTCACGACAAAAGACCTTTGATCCTTGGCCTTCCATATACTGGAAATGTTACGACTTGGCTCTTCAGTTGCATCCTGGAGGCTATAAGAGAACAATTTCAAACTATGGAAAAGAAGGAGAAATCATTCAACTTTGAGAACAAAGTTACTCTGGAGAAATTACTTCATATTGAGTCTCCATCCCTTTGTCCCTCAAGTTTGAACACAATGTTCATCCCCCAAGCTCTTCCCTTATTATTGAGAGGACCTCTTTGCCTCTTTATCATGAGCTTGGCTTTGGTGGAGGATTGAAGTGGTGGGGACCCAGTTGGAAGGAACTTGGTTTCTTGGTTTCGAATCGTGCCAACACAAAAGTCTGTAATGTTGACACTTCTGCTGATCAATTATTAATAGAAATACTCCTTTCCCGTCCTATTGGTGTCTTGAAAACATACAATTATTATCCATGGGCATGTTTGTAATGTTTATTAATGGTTTATGCTATCTGATGTGCTAACCCCTTTTATATCATTACTATATACTTTCTTTTCTTGTTTGTTGAGAACTTCTCGCAGGTATAAAGCTTTGGGTCAAAGTTCTCAATGGTGGATCAAGGTAGGCCTATTTCTTGTATTTCACATTAGTTTATATAGCATATGTTGGAATTGAGTTGATTTCTGTAGTCATACCTGTCTATTGTGGTTTACCCTAGGCCATAAAGATTTTTTTCCTTGTAATAGAAATGGTGACTCCACTGGGGAGAGATCTTCCTTCTAAGGGTTGAAGTACTTTTTCTTCTTACATTGCTCTTTTTCCTTTGTATTTCTTGTCGTATCACTGCTTGACAGATTTTGTTCACTCTGAGTATGAGTTTTCAACCTTTTTCCCTTGCCCGACCTTGTTTTAAATCATATATGCCATTTTTTCCTTGACAGTCACGTATACACGCTTGTTGTCTCACTGCAAGATGCGTATATACGCTCTGTTCTTCTGAACAATCATGTATACCACTTCGCCTTGCTTGTTTGCTTAGTTTAGTGATTGTTGGGTGAGATTTGAAAATTGTTGAGCCTTCTTAGGTCTCTATAGTTCCTGTTGAGATTATCTGGGATGAAAAGAAACCTGTTTGGAGTTGAATTTTTGGGAGGAATATTTCTCTTTGTTTTCCATTTTTGATTTGTCCTTGTTACCTGGGTTGTTTGCTTGGCTTCTTAGTGTTATTCTCGAGTTATTTATTTTATACATAGTAGAATTTATATATCAGGTTGCTCATCATTCCATGCATTTTCTTTTTAGTATATTGAAAATACAAAAAAATAGGCATTTTTCATTGGTTGGCATTTCCGTTTTGGAATCTTTATCATTAGCTTAGCGCATTTAGTGAGAGGTTGCATTTTACTTCTGAATTGCAGAGTTGAAATTGAAGATTGCATTGTTCTTATTTAACATATCATTCATTGAAAAGTTAAATATAGACTTTGCATTATATATTTATTTTCTGGCAAAGTCATAACACCATGAGTTTCACTTCCATACCTTTTTTAGTAACCATGAGCAATAAAATTTACTTTTTAAACTAAAATTGATTAGTCACGATTTTATTTTTAGGGTGCACAAACTAGCTTAGGATTTAGTGCCTTGAAATAGGATTTTGTGAGTAAACTTTTCCAAGGCAATTAAATCAACATTTGTGTATGAGACAGGGAGTTGATAAGTCCATTGTATAATTGGTAATATCAGGAGGATCCTCTCACACAGGAGTTAATCATGAGGTCGCACGAAGTTAGTTGAAGGGATAACCCCTAGATACTCTCCTAGTGTCAGAGATATTTTTGTGGATTTATTCGTATTTGGGGATCTTTCTAGTGCCCATACCTCTATGAGAGGTGGTGCTTTCAAGGTTTCAGGCTTTACTACCCTACCCATATGGTGATCTGGACTTACGACTTCTTTCGTTTGCATCGATTATATAGTGGTTTCTTAGTTTCTTGACTTAGGTATCTCATAGGTTACTTGCAGGGGTTATTCTGCTTGTACCCTAAGTCAAATAAGGGCCAGAAAACACACAATCTTTATGGCGGATTACCTCTCCAAGGGGATCTGACCAACTGGTTGTTAAGCCCACAAGGGCCCTTATAACTGATTCTATTACCTCCAAACTTTAGTGGGGAGTCTCAGGTCCCTCTTGGACAAGACATACCTTCTTTAGCAAGGGAGGCCACTCAACCAATTTAGCCCATTTGCATGCATATTGGTTGTCTGACTTTTTTGCTATGCTCTTTGACTACTAGTTGACCTTAGGAATCTATTTTGGGTTTCATCATTATGGACAGTGGAGTTTCTTTTGCTCCCTCATTTATTGCTACTCGCCCCATGATACCTACTAATTTCATGGGGATGGACACTTCCATTTTTTACAATGGTATGCATAATTATGGTACTCAGTCCACACCTTGGTTCTCTAATTATTTTTCTCATGATATGCTTGATATGTATTCACACTTGCCATCCTCTGTCTCGCCTCCTTATGTGAATACAAGTTTTGAGTCTGGGGGCATGATGCTTCCGTCTTATCCCTCTCCGTTTGGTTGGATTCATATCCTTCAAACACCTCTTACGGTAGGAGGTTGGAATCTTCCTTCCTATGAGTCCACTATGCGAGAAGTAATTTCCCAATTAAGAAATCATTCTACTTATCACACTCCATCCACTTATCCTTCTTCCGATATGTCAGTTCCTACGAACACTTTTCCAATGGTGTACCTTTGTCTGTCCTCTAGTGTTACTTTTATAGTATGGGAAACCCCCCTCATGAAGTTCCTTCACTTGGGGGCAACATATATCCTCACGTGAGTAACCCTTGTCATATCGCTTTCTCCTCGCAAGCTTCTTCCTCAGTGTTGATGACCTTACAACCCTTTATGAATTAGTATGGAGGAGGATATTGTCCTGCCAGATAGGGATAGGTTGAAACCAAGATCCTTCCTCACCTACAATTTCTCAAAATCAATCTTTCCATGCACCTTGGACTCAAATGCCACAATTCACTACCACAACAAGTCCAATCACTATGTGACATACTGGAATTATATTACCAACCTTTGCTAGTCATGTCGGTGATTGGTCGACAACCTCTACAAGTCATGTTGAAGACATGCAACCAGCTGTTGCAATTCATGCTGGGGGCACAAGTCCAGTCATTGCATGTCATACTAGAATTATATCACCAAACTCTTCTAGTCATGTTGGATATTGGTCAACAACCTCTGCAAGTCATGTTGAAGACATGCAACCAGTCGTTACAAGTCATGCTAGGGGCATAAGTCAAGTCACTACATGTCATACTGGCATTATGCCAATAACCTCTACTAGTCATGTTGGAGATTGTTCGACAACCTCTGTGACTCATGTTGAAGACCTGCAACCAGCCACTGCAAGTCATGATGGGGGCACAAGTCGAGTCACTACATGTCATACTGGCATTATATCACCAACCTATGATAGTCATGTTGGATATTGGTCGACAACCTCTTTGATTCATGTTGAAGACCTACAACTAGCCACTACAAGTCATGCTGGGGGCACATCTCTGGTCATTGCTAGTCACACTACACATCCATCACCAACCTCTGGTAGTCATGTTGGGGATCCATCACCAAACTCTACTAGTCATGTTGGGGATCCATCACCAACCTCTGCTAGTCATGATGGGGATCCATCACCAACCTCTGCTAGTCATGTTGGGGATCCATCACGAACCTCTCCTAGTCATGTTGGATATTTTCTACCAGCCTATGCAAGTCATGTTGGAAGCATGTCACCAGCCGCTGCAAGTCATGCTGGGGGAATTCATATGATTGAGAAGCCTAGATGTCTTGGACGTAAGCCTAGATTCTTTTGCAGGACTTGTGAAGGAAGTCACCTCACTCATTTGTGTCCTGTCACTACCGGGATACCAGAAGCGTGGGGCTCACCTAAGGTCCCTTTGGGTTCTGAGGCATTTATGGTTTCACAACACTCTATTCCTTCTTTTTTTAATACAACAGTCATGTCGATGAAATCTTCGGCTGACACCCCTTTCCCTTTAGGGGTTGATGCATCCTTTGACCTTGTTGTCTCACATCGCGTTCAACCTATGGTCATGTCAATTCAATCTTCAATAGACACCTCTCCTATGTTTTGGGGTGATGTGTCTCTTGACCTTGTTGTCTCACATATTGTTCAACCAATGTTCGTGTCGATGAAATCTTCGACCGAAAAAACTCCTTCTTTTTGGGGTGATGTGCCTCTTGACATTGTTATCTTTCATCTTATTCAACCAATGGTTGAGGAAGTGGTTGTATTGATGCAATATTTGATCAACCCCACTCTTCTCTTGAAGAGTGAGAAGTCTAAGGAAGAGGTCACGCTGATGCAATTTTTTGTCAATCCTTCTCTTTTGGTCCTAGTTCTATACCTTCTATGCCACGTCCTTAGCATTTCTAGTCTTGCACCTTCTGAAAAAGAGAGAGTTTTACTCTTCCTGAGTTCTCTCCCTCTAGGTCTTGACGAGGTTCCCTTCGCTTGGGATGGTCTTGTGAGGTATCCAATGCCTCCGCCTATGTATTTTCTACGAAGAGACATTATCCTATATATCAAGGAGACCATAACCTCAATTAGCACTTGGTCCTCCTTGACTTGGAGAGATTTGGGTCTTCCCAAGCATGTGTTGGTTCTTTATAAGATATTGACGTTCCACAGAAGGTCCACATGAGAGCCTTGGCCTCCCCCGTGGCCTATCGCCTATAATCTCCCTAACGACTCTCAATTAAGATCTTTTTCGACTCGTCCAAAACTGAAAAGATCACTGAGTGATTTGTCCCTTTCAAAATCGTTAAAATTGGATTTGAAAGATCATGAGTCTTAGTTAATCTCTTTTCTGAATTGTTATCAAAAATAGAAAATATTGCCGAGTGTACTTGTCTTTTTCACACTCATAAATCGGATTTGAAAAGATGTCTATTTGGCACAAGTTTACCCCTTTTCACACCAAGTATACTAAAAGACATAAAAAAGGACATTTTTTGGCATTAAGTTGTGATTTCATCTCATGTCCTCGCTTGTTGTATTGATCCTTTAGCTGGTTCTCTCTTTGCATTATAAACCGTTGCCTAAGCAGTTTGCATCTTCAACTAAGCAGAGCCTTCATTTATCCTTCGCAATTTGACACCCTATACCCTGGAGGGAACATCACCCAAAGTGTCCATCTCCTGCATGCATGTCCTTTCATTGAGAATAGGTACGTTCCACTGTTGGAACTAGTTTTTCTTACTTGTGACACTCGTTCCCTCCTCTATATCATAGCATTCATTTGTTATGAAAAAACAAAAAAAAGATGGGCAGGAGGGGAATACTATATTTTAATTAGCAGCAGTCATGTTGCCTTTGAACAGAACACAAATTTATTGAGTCCACGTCTCATCATAATTTTGGGTTTAGCATGCCCTTAGGAAGCTGATCCTTCTACAAAGTTTTCTCTACCAACTAGTTACTCTTCCAGTCCCTGTAGAGAACGTTATTGATGCCTCCTACATCCAATTGTCACATCATTGAGTCCATGCTGCCGGATTTCACCATATGTCTCATGCTCTTGTTCAAAGGAAGTCTATCAACCTGTGTCAGCCACTCAAAAAAAATCTTGACTTTGCATGTTGGCCATACCCTCATTTTGTCTCACAATCACATGATACTTTGGTCTTATCATGCACCCTAGCCCTACTTTCATCATTGGTAGGTCACCTTGAACCCAACAATCGACATTTCATCATTGGTCATTGACTGGGTGGTTTCCTTTGTGTTCGGCGACAAGACATCTATTCACACTTTGGGATTCGTGTAGTGTCTTGGATGTCATTAGACTTATTGGTGGTTTCCTCGCCTTTGTCAGTAGTTTTTCATCATTGGCTGCTATTCATAGGGTCCTTTTCGTGTACCGCTTGCATTTGGCACACACGAAAGACACATAGGGTCATTGGTTTGTGAACATGTTCTTCATCCGTTCTCCACCAAATCATGAATCTCCTACTTTGTTCCTCATGTTGACTGATGAGAGATGCCTCAATGCTCTCCTTTCAGTGGGTCTCCTTCCATCGACTTCAGCTCATTTATTCTAGATATGGGACCTAGAGTTTTATGAGTACCTTGAGGCTTGGATTCATTAGTGGTAGGCTCTCTCACCATTGACAGATGGGAATACATCAATGTCTCATTATCAATGGATCTATGAAGTGTTCGACACCAACTCCTTTATTCACATTTGTAGATATGTACTTGATTCCTTGATACCTACTTTCATCATCGACAGGTTATCTCACATTTGTTAACGATATACTTCAATGATCAGTAATCAAATGATGTCTCATCATGTTCAACCTCAACTCGTTTATTCACATGATGTAGACTTGCACCATTGGCGGATAGTGTAGAAGACTTGAAGACATCACTATGTGGCCACAGCTTTCCTAAGTTGTTTCTTCCATTTCATTGGACCAATACCTATTTGACTTCAGTGATCATGGGAGATCTTATTGTACTACATGGTATACAGATATATTCAGATTCATTTTTGAGACTGGTTTCACTGGGCCTTGTTCATGACTATGACAACTTTTGGCATATAACCGCATTTGTATTTTCCTATTCATGGCCATGAACACTTTTTTGGTATATTTTTCACATGGTTCTGCATTGTATTCTTGGCAGCCATGTATGCAAATTCAGTACATAATGTAATGAGAAATTGAGTTTGTTTAGTTGGTTCTCTAACACTCCACTTCTGCATTATTTATAATTTATTTTGGTCATTGCAGATAATCCTATGATATCACACATTAGGGGGCATCTGTTATAACAAGATTTTCCTCACCATTGCTATCTTGCATAGAGGGCCTTTTTCCATTTCACTATGCATACTTTTTATCCCTTTTTTTTAAATCCAGAGCTAAAAAATATACATCTTTTCCACATATACGCTCCCTAACTTCTATGCAAGATGTGTATACGCTTTCGTCTCCATCACAGCTCGCGTATTTCAGGATTTGTGACAAAAAATACAAAATGAGGTCAGGTTTCCATGTCACAACAAAGGATCTCCGATCCTTGGCCTTCCATATACTAGAAATGTTCTGACTCAACCCTTAAGTTTCATCTTGGAGACTATAAGAGAATAACTTCAGACTATGGAAAATAAGGAGAAAGCATTAATCTTTGAGAGCAAAGTTACTCTGGAGAAATTACTTCATATTGAGTTTGCATCCCTTTGTCCCTCAAGTCTGAACACATTGTTCATCCCCCAAGATCTTCCATTATTATTGAGAGGACCTCTTTGCCTCTTTCTCACGAGCTTGCCTTTGGTGGAGGATTAAAGTGGTGGGGACCTAGTTGGAAGGAACTTGGTTTCGAACCGTGCCGACACAAAAGTCTATAATGTTGACACTTCTACTGATCAATTATTAATAGAAATACTCCTTTCGTGTCCTATTGGTATCTTGCAAATATATGATTATTATCCATGGGTGTGTTTGTAATGTTTATTAATGGATTATGCTATCTGATGTGCTAACCCCTTTTATATCGTCACTATATACTTTCTTTGCTTGTTTGTTGAGAACTTCTCGCAAGTATAAAGATTTGGGTCAAAGTGCTCAATGGTGGAACATCATCAAACGTTGGATCGAGGTAGGCCTCTTTATTGTATTTCACATTAGTTTATATAGCATATGTTGGAATTGAGTTGATTATGCAGTCATACCTGTCTGTTGTGGTTTACCCTTGGCCATAGAGAGTTTTTCCCTTGTAACATGGAGCCCAAAGAAGAAAAATCTTATGAAGTCTATTTTGGTAATGGATGGTAGGAAACACCAGTATATATCTTGGAAAATATTGGCTATGGTCATGCGATAGAGGGGCTTGCAATCATAATGAATGGAAACATTATTGTAGTGATAGGGCGATTTGAAAATAAGTCATTACAAAATAGGGAAATATCCAAATTGAGATTGGATATGTTCCTCTGAACATTGAGTTGGTGGCCATGGTGGTTGATGTTTGTGGAGTTATCAATATTTAATAACTGTGTTAGGGGATTGCAAAAAAAATGGTTTAGACACATTAAACAACATCCATTTTGACCAACATCAAGGAACATCTTAAGTTTTCATTTTCACTAATCAACAACTCAATGCATGTACTTGTCTGCTTAGGTACAATGTCAAATCATATCTATTTGCAACTCAAATATTGGGGTGAGAACTTGAAAGAGGTTGATGTATTGGTGACCAATCATCCATGTGGCATTGTAAACCATTTATAATTGTTATCACACTAGTATTTTAGGATTATAAACTATTGTTTTTATGGAAATTATGTTACACCATGTAGAAATTGGTGGAATAACATTGGGACGAATAATTTTGAAAATCTATAAGGGAATAAGAAACTTCCCTCCAAGATTTAAAATTAATAGAGTAGGGAGTTTTTCAAAAAGGTAACATCATCAATATCTAGGAAAAAATGAAAAAATTGCTGGAATAACTCTTGACATCATGCCCCTATTTTCAAAACCTATATCAAAAGAGAGAGTTTCCATCAAGCATTTTAAATTAATAGAGGGAGGAATTTTTCAAGAATAAGGAATCATTAATCTACTTCAAACACATATGCATGACGAATATGGAATATATACTTATGGTTCTCCATTCAGGATTCCAGGGACATGTAGACTTGAAAACAACATATCTAGCCTTCAAGCACAAGTAGTTGTGAAGAAGCAAGAGATTATATTTATAGGAGAGCTTATTGAATATTATTATTTTGATTTACTACAGGAATATGGTACATGTGTAGACAAATGTAGAGGTTGATTTGAGGGAAATTCTAAGACAATTTTCTTGTGAATTTGTACATAACATTCAAAACTAGAAAGCATGGATTTCTCATAACTTTAGTCATGTAAGACTACATGGAAGATGGTTTTGTAATACATATGAAGCATACCATTGATGAAGAGAAGGGATAAGACTTTTTTTGACATTGAATGAACTAGGCCAGAGGTATATGGAAATTGGAATGCTCTTGAGGTACTGACAGTTGCTACTATAATGTATTGTTTATGATGTCTTATCTATGTTGATATTACTCTTAATCAAGGATGTCTTGCATGAATTATCATTCATGTTGCATCAGGTTCTCTGCTTCTACAAACTAAGAAATTTTATGTGGTAGGTGGTAATGTGTTTACATTACATATAGTGACAAATGTGGTACTAACTACATTTCAAACATGTGCTTTCTCAGAAGGTTGCATTAACAAGATAACATTTGGTGAGAATACCTTTGTAAATTATGAAACTATAGGGAGTGGATGTGTTGTTGGACCACGATGGAATGGAGCCACGCAAGTACAATGTCACATGAAAAATACACACATCATAGATTCTAAGATTCTTGAGTAGTGGTGTCCAGTTCTTCATCATAGAATTGGGCCTGGGGATAATAGTGGTGGTGCTAGTTGATAAAAATGAGGGGATGGTTTTATTCGAGAGATTGAATACAATCATCCAATGACTATTATTATTCTGTCAAAAAGACATGTACATGCAACCAAGGATTAATGGGTGGAAAAAATGAATCTCGTGGACATAATTGCATGCACCCAAAGGTTCAATGGGTTGAAAAAATGAAGCTCATGGACACAATTTCTCATAAGAAAAGATGGGTGTAGGGTTTCTTTTGAGGAAATAATACCGTAGGTTTGCAACTTGGGGAGATCCTTCAAATTTTGATTATGGAAGGTGTTGGATGGGGCTATAGTTCTTAAGTCTATTATCATTCATAATTTATAAACATTGTTCATTTCCTCTAGATGGTAAGTACGTATTTGAAAACATCATGCACTAAATAAGAAAAGTAGAGGGAATTAATAAAGCACAACTATTAAATGGAAATATGGGCAAAGTATTTACAATGATTCATAGATATATATGTTCCATAAATCAAATTTCAAACAATTGAAAGGGTCAACATGGTTTCTATTTCCTCTTCTTGGCTCAATTTATCGTGCATTTGAAGTAACCCACTTTTTATTTATGGGTATAGTGTAGATGGACATTCAGTGATGCACTCTAGATTAATTTACAATGTGAATGGAAAATGTTTCACTTAGCATTTTTTAATGTTTACCAAATTTGACACAAATGTGAGAATCATATTTGATTTCTTTCTTTCAAATATATTGTTTCCATTACCTAGGAATTTCAGGCAAGAGTGTTTATAGTAGTCTTACTCTTTTGGTGTTGTACTTTTATGTTATCATAGTCTTTTAATAATTATTTGTTAATTTTTCCATTTTATATTTGGGTAATTTTTCTCAATTCATTTTAAAATTTTCCATATTTTTTTGTTTCTTATTACATATTTGTTTGTTTTCTCACATTAAATTTACTTTTATTATTTTTTATTTTTCTCAAATATTATACTACATTTTTATTTTATTTTATATTTCATTTTTCTTTTCAATTATCTTTTGTCTTCATTGTATTAGTCCACTTAAACGTCCAAAATCTAAGTGGAAATATGTTCATTTTACTTAAACATCAATAAAATTTTGTAATGAGAAATAATTAGAGCTTATTTTGGATATTAATGTTTCGTGTTGTTAACTTTTTTTAGAAAGAGAAATAATATATATATATATATATATATATATATATATAATTGTATTATTTCACTAAAATAAATAACACGAGTTGTAGGCCCTTGCAGATCCTAAAACTATCTTGATTTCACTTTGGCATCAATTTTATTTTAGAATGAAAAATACTCAA
>JZKD02S0255941.1:863218-886699 GCA_000966675.3 Picea glauca | reverse complement strand
GAGAGAGAGAGGAAGGAAGGTGGAGATATAGGGGAAGAGATGGGGATGGGAGAGAGCGAGAGGGGGGTAGAATGGAAGAGAGATGAATAGAGAGGTAAAGAGATAGAGTGAAAGTATAGAGAGTGAATGGCATAGAGAGAGAGTGGTACTGAGGAAGAGAGAGAGAGAGAGAGAGAGAGAGAGAGAGAGAGAGAGAGAGAGAGAGAGAGAGAGAACACACAGAGAGAGAGGGCGAGAGATAAAGAGTGAGAGGGAGAAATATTGTTAAGTACCAAAGACCTAAATAAAAAATACCACAATAGTACCAAAGATATCTTAATAGAATCACCACACAAGATATATGAAACAATATACAAAACCACCAATTTATTATATCAAACCCTCAGGGTAGGGAAACACCATACAATGGATCCTCTCCTATTCACTTTCCTCTTCAAGGGGCATCTTCCTATTGAGATACTACTCCAAATACAATACTTATCTTTATATCCCATTATATTTCTTGAACCCCTTTCTATAGTGCTACCAACCACCTAAGAACATTCTAGAGGAGGAACCTTCTAGTAAGTCCTCTTACATTTATTATATCTAACTACCATAGTGGGAATTATTTAATATTATAGTGGACTTAGTCCACCTTACATTGAATTACCTCCACTATTATCACTATGGGCCCTCTATCCCCCCCACTACCTCTCTAGATATCTAAAAAAGATTGAGGGTTATAGAGAGGGAGAGATTGAGGTATAGAGAGATGGGAGATGGAAAGAGTGAGAGAGAGTAAAATAGAGAGAAAGTGAGTGAGAGAGAGAGGGGTGGGAAAGAGGAGGATAGATAAAGGGGAGTATAGAGGGAGGAAGTGAGAGATAGTGGGATGGGAGCACTACAATAAATCCCTATGATTTGCTCCTTTTTTTTTTCTTTCAAAGATGGTTTTAGTGTATTGTTTTTCAATTTTTTGAACAAGTCGGCACTATTTATCGGGATGGACCTATTCATGGAATTTTTTGGGATGAACACAAAATTTAGGCATTAATAGTGCCAAAAATTTCTCCCCATTTAGTGTCGGAAATTGCTCCCCATTTAGCGCCAAAAATTGCTCCCCATTTAGCTCTGGAAATCGCACCCCAATTAGTGCCAGAAATAGTGCCCCATTTAGCACTAGCAATTGCACCCCATTTAACGTCGAATTTAGCAACTTAGTTAGCACCAGAAATTGTACCAGAAGTAGCATTGTATTTAGCATCGGATGTATCCAGATTAGCCTAAATAGTTAATTAGTTGAGGTGTTGGGGGTTAAGTTGATAGGGGATTTGAGGATTTAGGGATTTGGGGTACAAGGATTAAGGGTTAATGGATTAGGGGTTAGGGTTAAAGGTTTTAAGGGTGAAGAGATAAAGGATTTGGCACTTACAGGTTAGGTAGTTTAATGGTTAATGGATTAGGGATTATGGTCAAGGGAATTAATGTTTAAGTGATTAGTGCATAGGGGTTTACGGATTAAGGGATTAGGGATTAGTGAGAAGTGTTTAAGGGTCGATGGCTTAGGGGTTAGGGGATTTAGGGATTTTTTTTTAAGGGATTATTAATTAACTAAGGTTGATGGATTAAGGGTTAATTAGGGAATAGGGATTAACTACGATTTAAGGGTCAAAGGATGAGGGGTTAGGGGAGTTAGAGATTTTTAGGAACTCTCTTGAAATTTTATGAAACCTCTTCCAACACGTCAATCACCAATGTTATCCATCGATGTCTCACAATGAGAAATGAATGGGGCCAACATTTCAATTTCTTCAAATTTTTACTACATGCATTGAAATTTGACATGGTTAGAATAGAAACATGCCTTAACGGTATGTGAGGGTTTCAAGACTCAAGGATACCTGATGTCCCCACATAATATTTGATATTGTCAAAATTTGCATAAATCTTCATCATGCAGTCTCATGTTCATCATTTTTCATTCACATATATGGAATTATTGTCGAAACTCTCTTAAAATGTCATGGATTAACAAATTCGAAACACATCACCAATGTCATCCATCATTTTTGCACGGTGAGAAGTAAATGGGGTTTAGCGCCAAATGTTCCTAAATATTTAATTAGTTGAGGTGTTGGGGGTTAAGTGGATAGGGGCTTTGAGGATTATGGGATTTAGGGATTTTGGGTACCAGGATTAAGGGATAAGAGAATTAGGGATTAGGGTTTAAGGGATTAAGAGTCAAGAGATAATGGATTTGGTTCTTATGGGTTAGGTAGTATAATGGTTAATAGATTAGGGATTATGGGAAAGGGGATTGATGTTTAAGTGCTTAGGGAATAGGGGTTTATGGATTAAGGGGATTAGGGATTAGTTTTTAAGTGTTTAAGGGTCGATGGCTTGGGGGTTAGGGGATTTAAGGATTTTGTGGTAAGGGATTAGTGATTAACTAAGGTTGATGGATTAAGGGTTTAGGGATTAGGTCTTAGCTAGGATTTAAGGGTCAATGGCTTAGGGGTTAGGCGATTTATGGATTTTTTTGTAAGGGATTAGTGATTAACTAAGTTTGAGGGCTTAAGGGTTTAGTTATTAGGGATTAACTGGGCTATAAGGGTCAATGGATTAGGGGTTAGATTTTAGGTCAAAATTTGACATGGTTAGATGAGACACATGCCTTGATGGTATGTGATATATGATATATGGTGTTAGGTATTGATTCTTAGATGAGGATGCACTCAATATCCTTATAGTGTGATGCATATCCAAGGACATGAATAAAGAATTAAGGACAACATCAATTTCCATAGCAGAAGGAGGCACTGAAAGGAATATGAATCAAATGGATGAAGAGGAGGCTTGAACCCCATGATGATCGATTATGAAAATTGGACAAACAATATGTTTCTATGTCCAAACTAATCAATATGGAGGGTGAGAGGAACTATAGCCAACATCCATGATGGCCTACCTATGCTAGAGGAAAAATTCAAAGTGTAACCACTATCTTTGTTACTCATCATTACAAATGGAACAATACAAACGTTGGAAGGAGAAAGGTCACGAGGAAAGGTGGAAGGCCAAGGGTCATATTGAGCCTCATTAAATAATAAAATTGTACAAGAAGTAGTGCCATATTTAGCACCAAATGTATCTATATTAGCCTAAATAGTTAATTACTTGAGGTGTTTAAGGGTTAAGAGAAATAACGATTAGGGTTTAAGGGATTAAAAATAAAGAGATAAGGTATTTGGAACTTATGGGTTAGGTAGTTTAATGGTTAATGGGTTAGGGATTATGGGATAGGGGATTAATGTTTAAGTTCTTAGGTAATAGGGAATTACATATTAATGGGATTAGGGATTAGTGTTAAAGTGTTTAATGGTTGATGGATTGGGGGTTAGGGGATTTAGGGATTTTTTGTTAATGGATTAGTGCTTAGCTAAGGTTGAGGGATTAGGGATTAAGTATTTAAAGGTCAATGGATTAGCGGTTATGGATTAGTTCAAAATTTGGCATGGTTAGATTAGATACATGACTTGATGGTATGTGAGGGTTTCAAGAGTCAAGGATTCATGACATCCCAACATAATCGTCAACATCATCCATGTTTAAATAGTTTTACATGGTCAGACTAGGTGAATGTATGGACGGTATGGGAGGGATTAAATAAGACTCAATGAAATAATTGAGATTTATTATTGATGTAATATTGATATGAAATATGAAATTAAAATTGAACTTTATTTTATTAAATTTTCACCTAATTCTAGGTGATTAAAATCTTTTATTTTGTTTAATTATTTTCACTTAATTCTAGGTGATTAAAATATTTTATAAAACAATCTCACCAAGGAAATATTTTTGTGCAACCGATCTCTTGAACCAAGTTTGGAATTCAATATGTACTCACCATGTTGTACATATTTCCATGGAATTGGTCGTCGAGATCTAGGTTTGTTGTTTGAATCTACATAAGACATTGATATATCAGATCTTCAAGGAGACCACATTTAAGCTCAATAGATCATAATAATTATGCATTGATCATTTTATATTATTCCATGGTATGTATGGGAAGACAAGAAAAATAATTAATTTAGAGGTCATGACCTACCATGGTCATTCACTTCCATAAAGGACTACAAAAAAAAAACAAGTTGTAAATCCATGAATATACAATATAAAACTTACAACACAAAAGCGAAAGAAAAATTCTCAAGGATTAGATACAAGGACATTAAAGTGTAACATTATGTACATATATTAACCTTCTTGAACAAAATATCAAAATTCATTCTCCTTGCATATAGCTTCTAACACGTATCAATTTAAAATGTGCTCATTGACTCCTAAAGCATCCATTCCTTATATAGTTCACAGAATGAAAGTTCTCAAAGTTACAAAGATAAAAAAAATATAAGGATATGGAGTATGGAATTCAATCTACAAATGAAAATTCCATGTCAATATCCCATCATGAAGTTTCAAATGGATTTCAAACATTATATTTCATCTTCATACATTATTGATGATGAAGATTCAAATTCCAATTCAAAAATATCAAGGAGAAAACCTTAAAAGATCAATAAACCCTACTTTGTTTTGAGTGAGCCCAAAGTATGGATAGTGTATATATATTATAGGTCAAATTTACTAAGTCCCCATAGAAATAAATCTACTATGAATGGTTCTTCTCATTTAAAATTCAAATGAATCGTTGTTATTTGCAAAGAAACAAATTTGCACATTACATTATGTCTCGAACATAAAAGAAAAATATAGTATTTTGAAAAGTTCCAAATTTCTCTCATATATCCAAAGTAATTATCAAATAGGCATGTTGAATCCAAGAACAACCTATATCCAAGAAAGGAATATGAATACAACCATCATTTCAGGGAAAACCGAACAAAGTAACAAGAAACAAGGATTGAGATACAAAATAAAGTATAGATTTGTCCAGCTCCCATGTGTTGATTTTAAATGGAATGGAGATTCAAAAAAACCAATCTGCTCATTCATGCATTCATGGTTCCATTTACTCATTCCAATTTAATTACACTCATTCCATTACATTCACTCCATTTTCTCAAACACTCATTGCTCCAACATTCCATTGATCATTGGATGTATCCAATACAAAATCTACATCCTTCACTTGCATACATTTAGTGCCCCTACATAAATATTATCCCTCATACATTCACCTTATTCCTCACTCATACATATTTTATCTATGAAATAACTTTTTACCTTGTGCATATATCTACATGATACTACAAATATGTTTTCTAATGCAATTTCACTCATTTCATTACATTCACTTCATTTTTTCAAACTCTCAACTCTCCAACATTACATTCATTAGATGTATCCAATACACAATCTACATCTTTCACATGGATACACTTAGTGACCCAACATAAAATTTATCCCTAGTACATTCACCTTATGCCTCACTCATACATATCGTATCTATGCATTCAACTTTTACATCATGCATATAACTACATGCCACTACAAGTACTTTTTCCAATGAAATTTCCGACATGTATGTGTAACTAAAAGTATCTATAGAAGATAAACTATATGAATTTCAAGATATAGGTATCTACATGAGATGAACCTACAAAAGTGTGAATCTATAGTTATCTTCATAAGATTAAACTACAAGAATTTCAAGTTGTATGTATCTACAAAAGATGAAACTACAATAATTCCAAGCTATAGGTATCTATATGAGATTAACTTACAAGAATGTGAAGCTAAAAGCATCTTTAGAAGATTAAACTATAGTAATTCTAAGCTATAGGTATCTACAAGAGAGGAGGACTACAAAAATATCAATATACAGGTATCTACATGACAAGAGGACTACATGAATGTTAATATACATGCATCTACATGAGAGGACCACATAAAAACCTACAACAGTTAACACTTAGAAAAAATAACAACTAGTATAGAAGTGTGAAGCTACCATCATCTATAGGAGAAAAATGTTACTATAGGAGAAGATCATTACAGACTCTCATCCTATAGATCACTATAGGAAGATATTTATTTGACATCCACAACCAAATCAAGCACATGGGCCACCTACAAAAGACAATCAAGCCTCATGGGAATGATCACAACATTCATCAAAGAAAGATGCAAGTCTTCACACATCAAAGTAAATTTCTTCCAAATTAGAAATTCCATCAAAAGCAAGGTACATCACATCTACTTTTTCTTAAGAAATTATGATTTATATATTCATGAAATGTCATGGAAATCTACCTCTCAATCACCCTAACTTGACTCTATCACAATGCTAACTCATGTCAATGTGTCCATTGAGATCTAATGTGGGGGGTAAAGCAACTTAGTGTTTCCATGATGACTTCAAATATCAAAATATAAAATATGGGGAGGTCATGTCAAGTCAATAATGCAATCATAGAAATTATAAGACCATCGAGTGAACTCAAATTTGAATTGTGTCAACATCATTGAAGGAAAAGGAGGAGATTTGAAATTTGAAGCAATCCCGAGTTAAAACAAAATAAACATGAGTTTCCAAAGCTCGAAGTCTAAACCTTTGGGATGATTGTAGACAGTTTGATTTTGTCAAATATTTTAAGTATTGATAGAGCCAAATTTAGCATCAAGAGAAGGTAAACAATTTATTTTTGAGTTTCCAAAAATCAAATCCTATTACCCTAAGATGATTGAAGCAAAGTGATTGATTCTATTGAAGAGTCTAAATATTTTTAGAACCCAAGTTAACATCAAGCTAAGGTAAAAAGTATAAGTGTCAACAATCTAATTTTTGGAATACTAGAGAAACGTTGAATTGTTGAAAAATCTCAAGAAGAATAAAAATGAAGACTTTGTAACACCCTAGGATTATGAACCCCCCATTTTAAATAATGTATTGTTAAAATGCTGAGAGGCCCAAGTGCCCAAAATATTATTAAAGGGCCAGTATGCCCAAGACCTATAATGTTTTGATCATTATTAATAATAAACACATCGTTGGCTGCTAAATGAACAAGGACTAGAGTTATAGGGGGCTATGATTCCACAAGAGAGGGGGCTTGAGGGGATAAGTGTTTATTCCTATATTAATCACCCTTTTTCTAAGGGAAGGAAGCGGTTACATGAGATTATTGGGGAAGGATAGGAGGTTCTTGACTTCCCTATGAAGTTACTTAAACTCGTTGCTGGTCTCATTGTGGGGTTTTTGGTGTTGGATGGTTTTTGGGGTTTTGGTTGTTGGTTGTTTGTCGTTGGTAGATGGGGTTCAACTGATGGCTTGTTTTTTGATTCCCTATACATTCCCTCATTTCCCTCATGCAATTTCATGCAACCCCTTACACGTTCATTCACTGATCCATCCTCACCTGCATCTTGGCTTGGGAAAGGGAGACAAACTGCTGAAGAATTAGCCACGAGATAATTAGTTGTAGCGGTCGTTGGTGTGGCCCAGTTGTGACCTGAGGCTTACATGTCTAAGAGGCATTGGCTTGTTCCCTATTTTTCTCACAACGGTGAGTCCTGAGAGTTCCAACATTGAAATTCTAGACCAGTTTCATTGGAGCCTGAATAAGGAGAAGGATTGCCTGAGGGGATGCATGGTAGAGAAGCGTGGAGGTTTATTCTCTTGGTTGGTGAAAGCTGGTTAGAAGAGAGCTAGGTACTTGGATTTTTGTGGGTGTTGGAAAAACTATGAGAGCTTGAGATCTGATTGGTTTGGGAACCCAATTACACTTGAGAACCATCCTTATGGGCTCACAGCCCTGGCTCGGGGGTGACATTGTTGTTGAGATTTGGAGCAGTGGTGTCAATGGTTGGGTGGAACGTCCTTGGTATACAACCAGTTGGTTTCATATTTCTTAAAGAAAAGTTCTCTTTGTTTTGTTATTATTTACGTGCATATGAATATATTTCCGTTGTATATCTAATTATCATTTAATTGAATCTTTAGACTACGCATGCTTGTTGGATATTGTTGTGCATTTCGTTAAAGTATTTTCTTTTATGCAACCTTAATTTTTAAAAAGGTATATATAAGAGAAAGAATTCCAAGGGAGGTATTGAAGGTAGCATCCCCCGGCCTACGAGTGACTAGGGGATGTTACAGAATGGTATCAGAACTTCTGGTTGAAACAATGGGCTAGTATGGGCCGAGTCTATTGGTCAGATCCTCAGGGTCAATATCGAACTCTGACCATGGAGTTGAAAAGATAAGGAGGAATGGAGTTGCATAATATACGCAAGAGACAGAATGTCAGAGACCCGTTGTAAGGGGTTCGAAGGATCGTGACCATCCCCTTCAAATTTAGGAGTGATCACCACCATAGGATAAGGAGAGATCTTGGATCATTGGATTGGAGGACAGGTGAACAAGGGTCATCCGATGTAAAGAAACAAAGGGTTAAGGTCTCAGCCATCGTATCCCATGGGAGAGAGAGATCAATGGACAGGAGGCATTGCAGGGAACCAAGTTGCACGAGAGATAATTTCCCAAGGTAGCCCTGCAATTCAAACCACGATTTCACAGAGTGGTTACATGTCAGCATCACAAGAACTGCGGGGATAAAAGAGTGTTACTCCAAACCGTTGATGCATGACCCCACAATTTGAAAGGCATGCAGTGATGTGATGTGTTAGGGATCGAACATCAAAACTTCGTATAGCCAAACTAGATCTTGACCATTGATCACCGAGAGGTATGTGTCAACATATCAGTAAATCTGGAGAAATCTTTGAGAGAGGTTTGCAGTTGATATTTGATACTACTAAAGCCTAGAGAGCCGAAGAGCTGTAGTAAATCACAAGTGTCAGATCGACTAGGGTGGATCTGGGTCGTCTGATCCAGAAGAGACGTGGCACAAATCCATGGAATCTGGGTAGAGGCCCAAAGTAAGCCTCAACCATAGATCCATAGGATGACACGCGTCAACCGATTGTGTGCTCCAGGTTAAAGAACTCCAAGAAAGACCAAGCAAAGGTTTTCAGTTGAGTTTTAAAACTCTCGAAGCTCGGAGAGCCGATTGAATCTCAGTTGTTCGATCCAGGAGGATACATGGTGACAAATTGGCCAGTTAGGGAATTCAGAGTTCGAAAGAATCGAAAGTGTGCTAGTGCAGAAAATCCCAAAGTCTCGAAGCCCGAAAAGCTGAAGCGGTGGGGCACGATGATGTCACCAGGAGGTGATGTGGACCCAGGAATTTATGAATTGATGTGGCTTATGGACGTCACCTGGTATGATGTGGAAAGATGGGATGTGTGCCACATGTCAGTAATTTTTGAGCATGCGGATGATTGAAATGTCAGTTAAAGTAAGACACATGTCACCCACATGATTGGGCCACGTGTCCACTTCTAGTATTTTTCCATGTGCTGACAGATCGTGTGGTCTAGAGACTGGGAACTCTAGTGGGGAAATATGTGACATGTTACATTGGGTTGAAACCTCCCTAAGGCCCAAAGGCCAAAGTACTCATCGACCATTGATTCTAGAAGACACATGTGGATAGATTGTCGACTTCAGGTGAAAGCACTCCGAGAGAAAGTGCAGGAGAATATTTTGAAACTTTTGAATCTTGAAGAGACAAAGTGATTCACAAGCATTGATCTGTGGGAGGAAACCCATCGATAAATCATGAACTCGAGGTATATGTTTTTTGGGAGGATGAAAGTAAGGAAAGTTGAGGCTTTTGAAGCACATATTCCTAAAGTGGATCACATCCGTTGATCGTGAAAGAGGATGATGACCATTGATATGGTCCTGGCTAAAAGTCTAAAGTCCCAAATCTTTGGACAAGTGCTTTTTCAGCTAAGTGCAGATTCATGGTCGTGGTCATATGTAGATTGCAAGTTGAGGGAAGGACGGATAAGAGTGACGTACAGATGATGTCACATGTACTTCATGGTCGTGGTCACATAAGAGTGACGTCACCTGGTCGTGGTCAAGACATAAGAGTGCTAAGGAAGGATTTAGTCACGGTTTCTAGTCATGGTTTGAAGGAAGCTTCTGCGCATAATAAAATTATGTGTCGGCCAAGGATAATAGGAAACTGTTAATTTCAAAGAATGGGGATATGAGCTCCATGAAAAAAATAGGAAAAAAAGACCTGTATCATGGTTTGGAATTTTTTTGTATCATATGCATAATTCTAACAAAATAGTCACTTGCAGATTTTCCAGAATTAAGGGCTTAAGCATAGAAAATCAGGATGTGTATTGAGGAAATGGAAGAAGGTGAGGGAGCCCCCAGTCATGATAAGGAGGCCAAAGTCTATAATACTAGAGTTGGTAATGCAAATATAGAGTCCAATGGATGCAAGCAAAAAAGGAGAGAAGGAAACGTTAATAGAAACGGTAAGAAGCCTGAAGATGGAAGTGCAGAGCTACAAAGAAGATAATGAGAGACTGATGAGAGAGAAAAAATCAGATAAATTCTTTAGTGTTGCAGAGCTTAAATAAATTGCAGAGACAAATGAAGAAAGGATCAAACTTAAGAAAAGAGGAACAAGGCAGGCGCCATGAAAGAAGGGACGATCGTAGAAGATCTGGTTATTCCAGAAGTGATAGCAGAGGTAATGGACACCACTCACCTCCTTACTCAGAAGGAAAGTTTTATTCATCGAAAGATCCAGTAAGCAGTCCAGAGGTGTCTCCTATCAGATGCCAAAGAAGGAAACAAGAGATAGATAGTTTGCAAGGAGAGTTGAGGAAGCTCAAACCACCTTCCTTCGATGGTGAAAAATAAGTGGAAGATGATGCCGAAGCATGGTTTCTTGTGCTCAATAGATATTTTCAGTTGCATAACTATTCATCCAACCTCAAAGCCAAGATTTCCACCTACCATTTACACAAGAAAGTTGCAGTGTGGTGGGACCAACTAAAGAAAGTGGAGTATGTTAATGAAATTAATATCACTTGGAAAGACTTCAAGAAGTACTTCTAGAAGGATTACCTCTCAGAGAATTTATATGAAAAGAAAATCCAGGAGTTCTTTGAACTCAAGTTGGGAAGCATGACTATGGTAGAGTACAAGAATAAGTTCTTAGGATTGTTAAAGTATGTTAGGTTTATTGGTGATGAAAAAATGAAAATACAGAGATTTCTAGGTGGATTTCCACCCTTTTATAAAGACAAGATCAAGTATGATGAACCCAATACCTTGACTGAGACCATCAGAAAGGTTAAATAGCTATATGAGAAAGCCCAGGGAAGAGAATATCTACATAAATATTGGAAGGACAAGAAAAATGCAAAGTTTGATCAGAGGAGGAAAGGATTCAAACCTCCCTTTAATAGGATTGATCCTAATAGAAATCATCAAGATCAATATGCTAAGGGAGAGTTCAATAAGTAAGATTCCTTGGGAAAATGGGAAGACCACCAATCCAATGTTGGGGATGAAAGGAAGATCACCTTTACAAGGATTTCCCACATAGAAAAGACAGAGTGAATATTGTGCACAACATCCAAGAGGCTACAACAATCGAAGATATTGGAAGAATCTACATAGCTTTAAATTATCGACAAGCATAGTACCATTCCAATATGATCAAGGTGGAAGGTAAGATCATAAATCAACATGTTGCTATTTTTATTGATTCAGGAGCATGTCATTGCTACATTGATCCTAAGATAGTGGATATATTACATTTGGATAAAAGTAAACTTGGAAAAGCAGTTTTAGTTCAGTTAGCCACTGGAACCAAAAGAAGAATCCATGATATGGTCAAAGGTTGTTCCATAAGTCTTAATGGTGTAAATACAAGGATTGATCTAAATATCCTACCATTGGGGTCTTATGATATTCTAATTGGAATGGATTGGTTGGAAAAGAATAATGTTGTCCTAGATTGTCATAACAAGACATTTACATGTCTTGATGGAAATGGAAAACCTAGCACTGTGAAAGGGGTTCCAAGACCCATCTCTATAAGGGAGATTTAAGACTTACATATAAAAAGATGTTTTAGGAAAGGGTGTCAATTGTATGCAGCCCATGTGGAAGAGCCAGATAATACAAAGGAGGCAAGCCTCAAAGATTTCTCTATACTATAGGAATTTTAATATGTATTCCAAGAAATACTTGTATTTCCACCGAGAAGGGAGATAGATTTCTCAGTTGATTTAGTGCCAGGAGCTCCCCGATGTCAAAAACACCTTATAGAATGAGCACACCAGAGTTAAAAGAATTACAAATGCAGTTGGAGGAATTGTTTAACAAATGGTACATACATCCAACTGTTTCACCTTGGGGAGCACCAATACTTTTTGTCAAATAGAAGGATGGAAGCTTGAGGTTGTGTATTGACTTCCGACAACTGAACAAGTACACTATAAAGAACAAGTATCATCTACCATGAATTGATGACCTATTTGATCAGCTAAGAGGAGAAAATATATTTTAAAAAAATGACCTGAGGGTAGGATACCATCAAGTAAGAATCAAGGAATAAGACATTCATAAGACATCCTTGAGGACTAGGTATGGGCATTATGAATTTGTATTGGTGCCATTTGGACTGACCAATGCACCAGCTGTATTCATGTGCTTAATGAATGGCATATTCAAAAATTATTTGGATAAGTTTGTCATAGTGTTCCTGGATGACATACTTATCTATTCTAAGTTTGAAGAGCAGCATGAACATCACTTAAGAATGATATTGTAAGTACTAAGAGAACATCAGTTGTATTCCAAGTTGAGTAAGTGTTCTTTCTATCAAAATCAGATCCATTACTTGGGACACATTATTTTAGATAAGGGAATAGTTGTAGATCCAAAGAAGATCAGAGCCATTAGAGGATGACCAGCACCCATAAATGTGTCAGACTCTGGATTTTTTATGGGATTAGCTGGATACTATAGAAGGTTCATAGTAGGGTTCTCTATGATTGATCATCCCATCACATCTTTTCAAAATAAGGGAACTAAATTTGAATGGACACTCAAGTGTGAAAATTTTTTTAATCTGTCGAAGGAATTACTCACTAGTGCACCTGTGTTAAATATTCCTAACCCAAATGAAATTTTTGTGGTTTGTAAAGACGCATGTAAGGAAGGAATTGGGGGATTCATCATGAAAAATGGACATGTCATTGGATATGAGTCCAGAAATATTAAGGAACATGAGAGGAGATATTCCACGCATGACTTGGAAATTTCTCCCATTGTTCACACCTTGAGGATGTGGAGGAATTATCTCATGGGGAAGAAATTTGAATTAAGGACAGGCCATATTGGCTTGAAGTATCTTTTTGAACAAGCGACCTTGAATGCCAGGCAAACAAGATGGCTGGAATTTTTAAGTGAATATGACTTTGATATTAAGCATATAAAGGGAAAGGAGAATAAATTTTTTGATGCACTTAGTAGAAGAGTGCATATCATGCATGCTACTGCTATTAGTATGCATCAGTCGGACTTTAAGAGAAAAAATTTAGATGGTCTTGTTACAGACTAGAATTACCTATAGGTAAAGGAAAACATACATAAGGGAGATGTACAACAAAAAATAAAGGAGTATGTGATAAAGGAAGACATATTACTCATGCATAAAAATAGAATCTATGTTCATAGTTTTGAAGAACTGAGGAATTGGGTACTGAAGAAAATGCACGATGTTCCTTATGTTGGACATATTAGTTACTAGAAAACAATTACAACAGTAAGAAGCCAATTATTTTGGCCGGGAATGAAGAAGGATGTTGTTGATTACATCTCTCGATGTATGGAATGTCAGAAGGTGAAGGTTGAGCATAGGATCCCAATGGTTTTGTTACATGCATTGCCAATCCCAGAGAATAAATGGGAAGTGATTACCATGGATTTCATCACAGGATTACCCAGAATGAATAAGAAACATGGTTCAATCATGGTGGTGGTTGAAAAATTAACAAAGGCTGCTCATTTTGTGCCTGTGAAGACAATGTATACAGTGGCTAATATTGCAGAAATTTTCATGAAGGAAATTTCTAGGTTGCATGGGATACCTAGGACAATTGTCTTGGACAGAGATACAAATTTTACCTCCAATTTATGGAGGGGATTGTTTAAAGGATTTGACAGAAATCTAAACTTTAGCACAACATATCATCCCTAGACAGATGGGCAAATAGAGAGAGTCAATCGAATAATTGAAGACATGCTGAGAATGTATGTGATGGATAAGCCATCTAAGTGGGAAGATTACTTACACTTGGTTGAGTTTTCATATAATAGTGGGTATCAAGATCCATTGAGAATGATCCCATTTGTAGCCTTGTATGGTAGGAAATGTGATACTCCGGTAAGTTGGGACAACCCAACATATAGAGTGGTACTTGGGTCAGAGTTGCTCAAGGACATGGAAGACCAGGTGGTCAGGATCAAGCAGAATTTAAAGGCAGCTCCAGATAGAGAGAAAGCTTATGTTGACAAGAACAGGATAGTTAGAGAATTTGAAGTAGGGGAGCATGTACGTTTGAAAGTGAAGCCCAAGAAAATCTCTTTGAAATTGGGTAGTTGTGCAAAGCTGGCAGCCAAATTCTATGGTCCATTTGAAATATTGGACAAAATAGGGCCAGTTGCATACATGCTTGCATTTACTGTTTCCATGAATGTGCATAATGTATTTCATGTCTCTCTACTATATAAATATGTACACATTATCCTAACCATGTTATTGAGTGGCGTCTGATTCAGGTAGAGACAGAGGGAGATTTTTAGGTTCATCCAGTGCGGGTATTGGACAGAAAAGTCAAAATTCTCCATAATCAAGTTATAAATATAGTAAAAGCTCAGTGGACCTACTACGGTCCTGAAGATGCTACCTAGTAGCATGGTGATTCCATGCAGGCATAGTACTCGTAGCTTTTTGAATAAATTTGAGATTTTGATCACTATTTTGTATATGCATTGAGGACAGTGCCAAAATAAGGGGGAGGAGATGTAACACCTTAGGATAATGAAACCCCCATTTTAAATAATGTATTGTTACAATGCTGAGAGGCCTAAGTGCCCAAACAATTATTAAAGGGATATTATGCCCAAGACATGTAATGTTTTGATCATTATTAATAATAAACACATTGTTGGCTACTAGGCGAACAAGGACTAGAGTTATAGGGGGCTATAATCCAACAAGAGAGGGGGCTTGAGGGGATACTCATTTATTCCTATGTTAATGACCCTTTTTATAAGGGAGGGAAGCGATTACCTAAGCTTCTTGGGGAAGGCCAAGAGGTTCTTGATTTCCCCACGAAGTTGCTTGAACCCACCCCTGGTTTGATTGTGGGGTTTTTTGTGTTGGTTGGTTGTTGGGGTTTTTGGTGTTGGTTGTTGTTCGTTGGTCGATGGGGTTCAACTAATGGATTTTTTTTATTCCCTATATGTTCCCTCATTTCCCTCATGCACTTTCATGCACCCCCTTATCTATTCATTTGAGTATCCATCCTCACCTGCATCTTGGCTTGGGAAAGGGAGTCGAACTACTGAAGAATTATCCATGAGATAGTTGGTTGTAATGGTCACTGGTGTGATGCACCTATGACCCAAGGCCTACATGTTTGAGATGTGTTAGCCTATGCCCTATTTTTCTCACAATGGTGAGTCCTAAGAGTTCCAGCATTGAGATTTTGGATCAGTTGCATTGGAGCACGAATAAGGAGAAGGACTGTCTAAGGGACTGCATGGAAGAGAAGGTTGAAGGTCCATTCTCTCGAGTGGTGCAAGTTGGGTAGAAGAGAGTTGGGTACGTGGATTTTTGTGGGTGTTGGGAAACCTGTGTGATCTTGAGAGCTGACTAGTTTGGGAACCCAAGTACACTCTAGAACCATCCTTGTGGACTCAAAGCCCTGGCTCGGGGGTTACACTATTGTTGAGATTTGGAGCAGTGGTATCTACGGTTGGGTGGAACGTCCTTGGTCTACAGCCAATTGATGTCATCTTTCTTAAAGATAAGTTCTCTCTTTCGTGTTATTATTTACATGCATATGAATTTATTTTTGTTGTATATTTAATTATCATTTAATTGAATCTTTAGACTATGCATGTTTGTTGGATATTGTTGTGCATGTATTTAAAGTATTTTCTTTTATGCAACCTTAATTTTTAAAAAGGTATCGATAACAGTGTTGAAACAGATCTTAAATTTTTTATCCTTAAGGCCTAGATTTTTATTTTTTTTGTGTTTTTCGGGTTTCGTCTTTCTTAAAACAAGAGTTTCTTCATTTCTAAATTCACGATACCTTTTTATCAATTGTTTTTTGGATAACAAACGGAAAAAGGTTTACAAAAAATATAAATTTTCCGATGCTTTAGGAAAAATTATTTAAAACGGGTTGTAATTTTAAATTTACAATTTTTTAATTTAAACTTTAAAGAATTTTCGAGATTCGGGGTTTTCTGCAAACAAATGTTTGATGCAAATTGAATCACGAAACCCTAATCCTCGATTTCCTGAAACATTGGAACCTTAATTTAAAAAAATGAATTAGTTTAGTCTCTTCTAAGAAAGGTTAAAGGTTAAAATAATTATGTCTCAATTTTGGGATTCGCGGTTCTATGAGAGCATGTCTCCTATCATCATGTTTCCTGAAATCTCGATTTATAAGTCATGTTAAATTAAACTTTTTCTATTTTTGCTTTAATCGTGATTATTTAATTAATTAAGATAAGTTAAGTCCTATTTTGAAAAAGGAAACAAGCCATCACGATTTTGCGATTTCGGAGATCGAATTTCATTAATAACACACGTCTCCTGTCATCATGTTTCCCAAAATCCCGAAAAAAAGTCTAAACTCAATGAATTAACGTGCTAAAAATGTTTAAATATTAATTAAAGCATCGCGATTTCACGATTTCGCATTTTTGGAAAAAAAATTTTCATTGACTATATACCTCTTGACATCACTATTTCCGAAACCCCGAAAATGAAGTTTTCATCTTTAAATTATGATTAACATTAATTAACTTTTTTCTTAAAAACAAATTAATGCTAATCATTCTTATGTGTTCATTTATGTTTCGCTTACCATTAAGTAGGTTTCTCGTTTTCTTCAAAACCTGAAGGTACTTAAATACGAACATTAAAAGCGTATCTCGGTAAAATATCTTTTGCATTAAGAGCTTTAATTTCGTGACAGTTGTGAAAATCTCATCATTTTTAAAATATATTCAAAATAAACATTCGAATGCCTGTGTTTTCATTCTAAGATGAGCTCATTCATCCATTTTCTGTTATAGGTTTCAAATTAAACACAGAATTCATGGCACCCAAAAAGGCACCAAAGAAGAATAAAGACACATAGGAAGGAGATATTATCTCCGATACTAATCCACAAGCTATAGATTCTATTAAATCTTGGACTCAAATCTCAGATTTGTTGGAATATGAATTAGAGAATGCTCATCCTGACTCCGAAAATCATTTCCGGGACATAGCTAAGTCTGAGCTTCATAAGATTGTTGCACGTCCGAGGCTGGTGGCATACACTGATATGTAGCTGGGCTCTAGATAAGGTAGATATCCCAACAAGGAGAATTATAAATGAGCAAGGAGCTATCGTCGGCTCATTCAGACGAGAGCACATTCAATTAATGTATAAACTCTCACCAAATCATAAACATGCTTTTAATGCTGAATTTTTAGCCGAGTTTCAAAGAAAGGAATGTATTGAGGCAGACCAGACATATCCCGATATGATTAGAGGATGGGTGAGGTCTGAAGAAAATTTTAGGGCTAATGCTCATGGGATTTATGCTACAACCTCCTTAAATGAATATATGGTTTATATAGCCATTATGTTATGCAGAATTTTCAGGAGAAAAGATCCCTGTCATTTTCATGTAGACTGGGTACCCTTTTTAGAGGAAGCTTCAGAAGGAAATGGTTTTAACTGGCATAATTTTTTTTTGGATAACCTAACACAAGAAATTTTAAATTACAAAGCAGCCAAGTCAAAAGGACAACCAACATCTTTTTATATGTCTACATACATAATGGATGCAATCTATTTTATGACCCCTTTTCCATTAATGAATTGGAGTTGGAGTATTTCCTGTCCAAAACCCATTCATAAATACCACTCAACCCTTTGGGAAGAAAATGCTAAAGGTGCATTTTACGAGGTTTTCCATTTTATTATTATTCCCATGTACAAAATGTTTTTTGTATGCGAACCCCCTTGCATTTTAGATACAATCATAGAAAGTCTTAAAGTAGTTGTCGTCTGGTTCATTGAGGAAAATGTTTCCTATATTAGGGTTTATGGTTGTTCTATTCCCCCTCATGCACTATCTAAATTCCTACCAGACAGATTGGTATGCAGAGAAGTATCTCATCAGATAGCCAAGGGCGGTGTTGGATTGGAATTAAAAGCACTTTCGAAAAAATCATGGCCATCTTTCCCTGTTCATGTTGGGAAAATTTCGTTATCAAATTTAGGTCATTCTAAGGTAGAGGCTGAGTCACTAGAAGAAGTGAAATTAGTAAATATTGAGCACAACAAATATGACCCCTACCAAATAATAAGTAGGCATTACATACATTGTAATCTAAAGGCATATGAACATGAAGTATCTATTTATGATGAAATATTTAAAGATGTTAAGTCTTATGAAGAAGTGTTGAATAGAGTCCAGGCCTTGCCACTTGACTCATAGATTGGGTTCGCATCTTTTCAAAGCCATAGGCGAATATGCCTACCTAAGATTTATAGGGTGAAATCTCGACCCCATCGCCAAAACAGCAAGGATCCCCTCCAGGGTTTGAAACTAATATACAGGATAAAAAAAATAACAAAGGTAAGTTGAAAAATACCGAGATACCTTCCCAAGATACAGAGGGTTCTCAAAAAAAAGAAACGGGAATGGAGAAGTGAAAAGAGTCGAGAACAATTCCATAAATCATGAAAAATGTTCCAGAAAAGATAGGAGGAACAACTTCAATAGAACTTGGTAGTCTTATCACCTCTTTAACTCCATTGCAGTCGAATTTTGGAACCCCCAATGAAGTAGTTTTATATGTCAGTGATCTAGAGCCTATTTTGAGAGATGAAATCCCCTCATCAAATTACTTTTTCAGTAAAAAGCGAAGAGCAGTCTTGAAACAGGAAATTCATCCAAGAGGAGAATGAACGATTAAAATTCATAGGGTTATTATAGATGAAAATAAACTCAAGGATGGAGAATTTTCTATAGAATTAGCAGGTACAATGGGTGCTATAGCATCAACAAACATGTATTCTGTTGGCAATTTAACACTTATGCTTGAACAGAAGGACCAAACAATAATTCAGTTGCAAGACAAACTAAAAGAAAACGAAAGAAATATTAGTTGGGGAATACATAAGGGTCTAGAACAAGCTAGACTAAAGGATATGCAAGAAATCAAAAAAAAGAATAAAGACTTGGAGGAGGAAAAACTCATAATACAGGTCACACAGGAACAAGTTCGAAAGCTGGAAGAAGAAAACAAACATTTACAAGATAAAATTATTTCTATTACTAATCAGGTAATAGAACTTGAAAATTTCAAGACACAAGCATTGGAGATATATGTAAGAATAGAGGAGGAACAAGAGAAAGTGTTCTTGAATCTGGAAGTAGTCCAGAAATATTTTCAAGAAACAAATAAGTCTTTGGAGAATGTGTTCCAGAAGGAAAGGGAGGTGAAAGCAGCTAGAACAACTTTTTAGAAGGTAGTGACTTTCTCATCAAAAGAAGAGGTTGGAAAGATTCAGAAATTATCTATTTCTAAACAGGTTAAAGGGGACATAATAATAAAAGTGTGTGAAGCAAAGCTGGCCGAATATAAACGAATAAGAAGAGAAGTCAACGATGATTGCCAAGGAATCTTTGATCTATTAGAAAGAGCTTCTTTGAATATCGGAATAGATGGTTGTTCCGGATTATTAGGCGAAATCAATATTGCCAAGCACCAGCTAAGGTTTAGAGAAGAGATGGAGGAAATGAAAGTAGAGATTTCAAACATTAAATTGATCAATATTACAGAGATCAACAAATGGATGGTGATGTCAAATCTAAAGTTTAAAACTATTAAATTCATAGAAAAGATGATAGAAAATCGGTTGCCCGAATTGCAGAAAAGATTTTTCTTATTTGAAGCAAATGAATTACCAGATGCTCCCAGGACTTTTGCGAAGTTTTTGGGAAAATGTGTTCAGTGTATTGAAGCGGAGAAAGGAAGTTTGTCAATGCAAGATTAAAATATTTTAAATTTTTTTTATCATTTAAGATTAGAAAGAAATTGTAAACGATTGACATTATTTTTATGTAACCGTAATATTAGGAAGTTGGTTAGTCACCAACGAGAAATTTTGATGAAAATGTATAAATATAGTTTCTAAAGGATGAGAAAAGGCTTGGAATTTTTGGAGAGAGCCATTTTGTAATATCAGTTTTCAAATACATTAGAATATAGATCACAAATGAGATTCTAGATTCTGCAAATTTGTATCTATGTGTCTTCACCCTGTTTATTATACTTTGTTGAATTTTTCCTTTCAATGTTTTTCTAACGAATCAATTTGAAGTTATATACATCATTGATTTATATTTCATATTGGTTTGGATGTCAAATGATTTACAGTTTTTCCTCTGAAATTGCTTTTAGTAATTTTAAGTCATGTAAAACTTTTGTTCCTTAATACTTAACTCTTGTTAGAAACCTCATTTTTCATTCATCATTGTCTATTGAAATATGAGATTCTTTCTTGATTAAAGCCTCATATTTTTCTGTAGTGTTTATTTTTTATTTTACGATTCTCAAAATTTTTACAAATCCAGGAAACAACCTCGAATGTGTTTACATTACTGTTTTGAATTTTAAAATTGTTTTTCTTGTTCTCGTCTCTGGAAAATTTGAAGTAACAAATTGATTAAAATCATTTTACAAATAAATAAAGTTTTATCATCCATGATTGTCCCAAGTAGCAGACAACCCAACGTTGAACCAGGCCTTCAGGATCAAACCAATATTGCCTTGAATTTATTTAATACCATTTTACAAACAACAACTAACCGGGTTGAGTTAGAACATTCATAGGCTTCTATTGAGAGAGACATTAGCTTCCAAGAACAACAAGAAGCAAGACAGAGACAGTTGAGAAACTGATTCTTCTTTAATCTTCCTTTGATTTCTAATTCCCAAATCATTCCTTTAAATCATTTACGGATACCTTGATGGTATACTTTATAGCCTTAAAGTATAAACTCAGGAACAACTTCTTTTTGGTGTCGTTGTCGGGGAACGAAGAAACAAATCTTTTCCCTGGGAAGAACATCATTGACATTTTCTGTTTTTGATAGTGAACAAAGACAAAAAACCTTCTAAGGCTAAATATTTTTCACTTGGTGACTCCACAATAAATAAATTGGCTATTAGCCGCAAGAACACTAGAAAAAACTCGGATAGCAAGCAGACCTCGCCAGTTTCCGATCTGGAAAAAAATTTAAAATCACGAAAATCAATTAAACAAGTCTTTTTATCCACATATACTATAGGTCAACCTGACTTTACGCAATCAAACTCATCAAAAACTCTTGAAAGATCACTTTCACTTCCCCCCTCATTCGATACTTTCTCATTTCCTGAAGTTTCTTCTCCAGATTTTTGAGAATCTTCTCCTCACACTTTCCAAACTTCAATCTCAAATCTAACCATGGCTACACAAGGAGGTGTTGGAGCTGGAGGTGGTGCCCCTAGTGGTGGTCAAGTACCGCTTCCTGGGATTTTCGCTAAAGTAGTTTCTACATATGCTCCCCTTGTTCTTCCTGTCCCTCTTAATGATCTTCCCGAGAATTATATGAAAATCCTTTTGAAATTTACAGGGGAAGGGGATCTAACCGCCCAAGAACATATAATTTTTTTTTATCAATTTGCTGACATACTCGGAATAGAACATGAAGATGTTTATTCTAGACTCCTCGTTCAAACATTTGAGGGACATGTGAGGACCTGGTTCTGATCCTTAGCAACTAGATCATTAAGATCCTATGAAGAACTTGAAAGTGCATTTATTAGACAATGGGGAGAGAGGAAGGATCACCTCTACTACTTAACTGAATTCAGATCCATTAGAAAGAAAAACTCTGAGTCAGTTCTAGAATTCACAGAGAGGTTCAATAAGTTGTATAATAAAATTCCAGTTGAGGTTAAACCTTCACAATCTGCAGCAAAAGTGACTTTTGCTGGTGCTTTTGATCTCGACTTCACCTTATTATTGAGAGAAAGGAGATCAATAGATCTCAAAAAAATGCAGGATGATGCGCTTGAGATTGAATCAAACATGATGGCATCAGGGAAACTTAAAGCAAATATTGAAACTAGAAAGAAAGAAAATAAAAAATTTAAAGAGCAAGGTGGATCTTCAGGATCAGGAAATTCCTCGGGAGATAGAATAGAAGATATGGCTAGGGTCATTCGAGAACTTTCAAACAAGATCTAGAAAATGGAACTAGAGAAATCGAAAAGAGATAATTTCCCCAGAAAATATTTTCAAAGAAATCCTGAACCTCAGGGACCACATAAAATGATTAAAAATGAAGATTAAAAAATTCCAACACCCTTTAAAAGTGAAAACTACATTGGAGAGGAAGATTTAGGAGATTTTGAAGAAATCGATGAAGATATTAGTAACCTTGGCGATGATAATAAATCCCCTTATTTATCAAGACAAGATTATGAAGCATCTTTAAGTAAAGAAAGTACATCGAAAGAACATGTTAGCAATAATATGACTGATGATTTCACATATCAAAATATTGCAGATGATATTATTTCTTAACTACAGGGAAAATATAGTTTGAGACCAAGAAATAAAAATCTCCCAAATGTTCCGACAAAAAAGAGTTTGCCAAGAAGAGAAACCGATGAGGTAACTCCAAAAGTTGCAGATAAACAGTCTGCAAAAAGAAACATAGCCGATACGCAACCTGTACAGTCAGAACCAGTAGGAACACTCACTGTGAAGACACAAGCTCCTATAAATGAAAACAAGGTCACATCTCAACGAAAAACTGAAAAGAAAGGTATGGAAGCCCCAAACATCGAAAATGACAAGGCTCTAGGAAACTTCAGTTTGGAAAATGAAATAAATAAAATCAAAATTCCTATTCCCATTGTTGTGTTAGCTAAAAATCCCATATACAGAAAACAAATCGCCAAAATGATCAATTTTTTCGAAGATGAAATCCAGGTCGACGTCATTAACTTAGAGGATGACAAACCTAACATAGTCTTCAGTCCACACTTCGAAGGTGCAAGAGACAACATGGCTCATTTTTATATTATGTTAACCATGTTTGACCACCTTCTCCATAATTGTATGTTGGATTCCGGAGCTTCCCACAATGTTATGCCAAAGGCAATTATGGAAAAACTTGGTCTTGAAATCACAAGACCCTATGGTGATTTATATTCTTTCGATTCGAGGAAAGTAAAATGCATAGGTATGATTAAAGACCTAGTGGTAGGTTTGGCT
>JZKD02S0255941.1:818956-856109 GCA_000966675.3 Picea glauca | reverse complement strand
CACCACACTTAATATAACTTTCTTACTTACAAAAAAAAAAAAAATGATTCATCTCAAACAAACATTTGAAAAATGCCTCAGGTTTGGTCTATCCTTAAGTCCTAAAAAGTCTCATTTTGCTATGCAAGAAGGAAGGTTGTTGGGTCATACTGTATCTCGAAATGGAATCAGGATTGACCCTAAAAGATTAGAGGCTATAGATACAATAGCTATTCCTAGGAATTTGAAAGAAATTCAATCATTTTTAGGAAAAATAAATTTCTTGAGAAGATTTATTCCTAACTTCGCTGAAATTGTGAAATTGATTACAGATATGCTCAAAAAAAAAAATGAAGTAAAATGTATACCATAAGCTAAAGCATCCTTTGCCCATATTAAGAAGGTTATAAGTGAGGCACCAGTACTAGTGAGCCCAGATTATCTCAAAGATTTTCTTATTTTTTCATTTTCCTCTGAACACACGCTTGCTGATGTACTCCTTCAGAAGAACAAAGAAGGTTTCGAGCAACCGATAGCCTTCTTTAGAAAAAGTCTTCGAGATGCTAAAATCAAATATAATATAATGGAAAAGCAAGCGTATGCTATAGTAAAAACATTGAAATCTTTCAAAACTTATGTTTTACATTCTAAAGTGATTGCATATGTACCCACTAGTTCTGTAAAAGATATTTCGGTTCAATCAGACAGTGATGGTAAAAGAGGAAGATGGCTTGCAAAAATTCAAGAGTTTGACTTGGAGGTTAAACTGACCAAATTGGTAAAGGGACATGGTTTAGCTAAACTTTTAGTTGAATCCAATTTCAGGGCTCTTGGGATAAACAATTTTCAGGAGGAAGAAGAATGGGTAGACGTGAATGAACTTGAAGACCAAATAGTCGAAAACAGGATCGAGGAGAAATTCACGTTGTCGAATTGGTACAAGGACATAGTAACATACTTATTAAATTTGAAATGTCCAACTGACTTGTCTCCATCCAAAGCTAGAACGCTAAAGCTGCATGCAGTTAAATACTGTATTTCCAAAAAACGATTATACTGGAAAGACTCGCTTGGTTTCCTCTTGGTCTGTCTAGTCGAATCAAAAACAAAAGAAGTTATAGGTCAATTTCATGAAGGAGACTATGGAGGACACCATGCTTGGAGGGATACGACATATAAAATCCTAAGGGCTGGTTATTACTGGCCTAAACTTTTCCCAGATGTCAATGCTAAGGTACGAGCTTCCATCCCTTGCTAATTATTTGTAGGAAAACATAAACTACCAGCGATGCCATTGGTCCCAGTCAAAACAGAAGCTCCTTTTTAGCAATGGGGACTAGACTTCATAGGTGAGATTAATTCTCATTCAAGTGCTCAACACAGATGGATCATGACTGCTATATACTATTTCACCAAATGGGTGGAAGCTATACCAACAAGGAAGGCTACTGATTCAGTAGTTATAGACTTCTTAGAAGAAAATATCTTGTCTAGGTTCGACTGTCCTAGAAAGATAGTCACAGACAATGCACAAGCTTTTAAGTCTATGGAAATGGTCAGCTTTTGCCAGAAATATAATATTGTGCTGGGTCATTCCACAACATACTATCCTTAGGGAAATGGTCTGGAAGAATCTTCAAACAAGAGCTTAATCAGTATAATCAAGAAAGTGTTAAATGAAAATTAAAAGTCTTAGCATTTGCATCTAAAATATGCTCTGTGGGCAAATCGGATAGGCACGAAAAAGTCTATCGGTACTTCTCCCTTTCAAATGGTATATGGAATAGATGTAGTGTTTCCCATAAACTTAGCACTTCCTGTGATGAAACTATGGCAAGACGAGAAGGAAGAACCAAATCCTCTCACAAGAAGGATAAATCAGCTGATTGAAGTTCAACAACACAAGGTTGTAGTGGATGAAAATTTGCAGAAGTACCAGGATGACATGAAGGTATTATTTGATTGTAAAGCCAAGGACAAGAATTTTCTCCCCGGAGATCTAGTTTTGAGGTGGGATGCTCGAAAAGAAGATTCAGAAAAAAATGGTAAATTCGATCATATTTGGTATGGACCATTTAAGGTAGCATCCCTTGAAGGAAAAAATTCATTTTTTCTTGAAAATTTGGATGGTAAAATTTTGAATGCCCTTGTTAATGGGCATTTTTTAAAGCATTATATGGAATAATTAATTTACAGAAACTCTCATTGTATATACCGTTTTGTTTTTCATTTTAGAAAACCTATTTTCATTTTGTAAATTCTGAAAAAATAAAATAATAATAATCATAAAAAAAATTATATATATATATATATATATATATATATATATATATATATATATATATATATAATTTTTGTGTTACTTATCCCGTAAGATGATAGGTAAATGAAAGTATTTGTTCTTAATACTTCGACCTTAAGGGTTTCACTTAGAACAAGTTTAAAGTCTTTTCGAAGTTAAAATTTTTAAGAAAAGAGTCCAAAGAGTTGTTTTTGAAATCACAACCTATGTTTTATGGCTTACAGATTGTTGGACATCTCCTTTATACCCTTGGTACTATCTTTCACGTTCTCGGGCTTTCTCATCGAAGTAGGAGAGATTATGTATTAACCTTGAAATCAATAAATGATTAAATTCAGTAAGACCAGTCTTCATAGTTCTTATTCTCTGACTAAAAGTGGTTATGTTTGGGTTGATTCTGACTCTTTTAGGTTTCTTAACAGTTTTTCTGAGGATTTAATCTTGCTCAAAAGAAAACCCCTGAAAATAATCTTTCCCGTTTTCTCTACAGACTGAGGAGTTTTGAAAGTTGAGAAAAAATGGTCTAGAATAATCAAAACAGGTTGACAAACCTCTATTATAAATTTTTACACAGATAACCACCCCTGATATTTTAAGTATCATTGATTGCCCCTGCTTCATATGCAGAAGCTAACTATAAGACAGATGGTGAAAGGAAATTCATATTTGATTGGCCTCATCTAGTCCCACAGACGATGAAAGAAAATTCATTTAGATGATTTCCCTCGTCTAAATATAAAAGAAAAAGATAACTTCACCGGGGTACTGAACAGGCCTGCTGGTAGTGAAGCAATATTTGAGTATAAATATATAATTAGCACTCGAAGCGGTGAAAGGAAATTCAGTAAAATGGGACAGATAACTTCACCGGGGTACTGAACAGGCCTGCTGACAGTGAAGCAATATCTGAGGTGTCTATAAGGTTGTCATACTTATCTATCACTCTATTCTAGTTATCAGTTTTTCGAAACCGGATATTCATCTTAAGTCAAGATAGAGCTCCCCAATTAAAAATTAAAAATTTTATTTGGATTGATGCAAGCCGAAATTCACAAATCTGTTGAGTTTCCTAAGATTGTTCTAATCATCTTAATACTAACTTAAATTTAGAAAGAGAAGGAGAATATTATGAAGAAGACTACAACTGAGTTTAAAGCAAATAAGAAGTTTTGAAAATATTTTCAAAGGTTGGAATGAAATCTCTTTTTCCTCTCCTTTAGCAGTTTAGTAGTGATAAACCCTTGACACCATTTACCCAATGAAGGCACTGAGTCTACATTTTTTCCTCATCCCATAGGGAGACGAGGTCCCCAGTTGGAGCCTATGTTGAAAAAGATCTTAAATTTTTTATCCTTAAGGTCTAGATCTTTATTTTTTTTTGTGTTTTTCGGGTTTCGGCTTTCTTAAAACAAGAGTTTCGTCATTTCTAAATTCACGATACCTTTTTATCAATTGTTTTTTGGATAACGAATGGAAAAAGGTTTACAAAAAATATAAATTTTCCGACGCTTTAGGAAAAATTATTTAAAGCGGGTTGTAATTTTAAATTTACGATTTTTTAATTTAACCTTTAAAGAATTTTCGGGATTCGAGGTTTTCTGCAAACAAATGTTTCATGCAAATTGAATCACGAAACCCCAATCCCTGATTTCATGAAACATTGGATCCTTAATTTTAAAAAAATGAATTAGTTTAGTCTCTTCTAGGAAAGGTTAAAGGTTAAAATAATTATGTCGTGATTTCGAGATTCACCGTTTTATAAGAGCACGTCTCATGTCATCATGTTTCCCGAAATCCTGATTTATAAGTCACGTCAAATTAAACTTTTTCTGTTTTGGCTTTAATCGTGATTATTTAATTAATTAATATAAGTTAAGTCCTATTTTGAAAAAAGAAACAAGCCATCACGATTTCGCGATTTCGGAGATTGGATTTCATTAATAACACACGTCTCCTGTCATCATGTTTCCCGAAATCCCAATTTCCGAAATCTCGATTTTTGAAATCCCGAAAAGAAGTCTAAACTCAATGAATTAACATGCTAAAAAATTTAAATCTTAATTAAAGCATCGTGATTTCGCGATTTCGCATTTTTGGAAATCGTTTTTTCATCGACTACATACCTCTTGACATCACTATTTCTGAAACCCCAAAAATCAAGCTTTCATCTTTAAATTATGATTAACATTAATTAACCTTTTTCTTAAAAACAGATTAATGCTAATCATTCTTATGTGTTCATTTATGTTTCACTTACCATTAAGTAGGTCTCTCGTTTTCTTCAAAACCCGAAGGTACTTAAATACAAACATTAAAAGCGTATCTCGGTAAAATATCTTTTGCATTAAGAGCTTTAATTTTGTGACAGTTGTGCAAATCTCTTCATTTTTAAAATATATTCAAAATAAACATTCGAATGTCTGTGTTTTCATTCTAAGTTGATCTCATTCATCCATTTTCTGTTACAGGTTTCAAATTAAACACAGAAGTCATGGCACCCAAAAGGGCACCGAAGAAGAATGAAGATGCACAGGAAGGAGATATTATCTCCGATACTACTCCACATGTTATAGATTCAATTAAATCTTGGACTCAAATCTTAGATTTGCTGGAATATGAATTAGAGAATGCTCATCCTAACTCCGAAAATCATTTCCGGGACATAGCTGAGTCTGAGATTCATAAGATTGTTGTGCGTCCGAGGCTAGTGGCATACACGGATATGATCAGCTGGGCTCTGGATAAGGTATATATACCAAGAAGGAGCATTCTAAAGGAGCAAGGAGCTATCGTCGGCTCAGTCAGACCAGAGCACATTCAAGTAATGTATAAACTCTCGCAAAATCATAAACATACTTTTAATGCTGAATTTTTAGCTGAGTTTCAGAGAAAGGAATGTATTGAGGCAGACCAGACATATCCCGATATGATTAGAGGATGGGCGAGGTCTAAAGAAAAGTTTAGGGCTAATGCTCATGGGATTTATGCTATAGCCTCCTTAAATGAATATATCGTTTATATAACCATTATGTTATGCAGACTTTTCAGGAGAAAAGATCCCTGTCATTTTCATGCAGACTGGGTACCCTTTTTAGAGGAAGCTTCAAGAGGAAATGGTTTTAACTGGCATAAAATTTTGTTGGATAACCTAACACAAGAAATTTTAAATTACAAAGCAGTCAAGTCAAAAGGACAACCAACATATTTTTATATGTCTGCATACATAATGGATGCAATCTGTTTTATGACCCCCTTTCCATTAATGAATTGGAGTTGGAGTATTTCCTGTCCAGAACCCATTCATAAATACCACTCGGCCCTTTGGGAAGAAAATTCTAAAGGCGCATTTTATGAGGTTTTTCATTTTATTATTATTCCCATGCAAAAAATGTTTTTTGGATGCGAACGCCCTCGCATTTCAGATACAATCATAGAAAGTCTTAAAGCAGTTGCTGACTGGTTCATTGAGGAAACTTTTTCCTACATTAGGGTTTATGGTTGTTCTATTCCCCCTCATGCACTCCCTAAATTCCTACCAGACATATTGGTATGCAGAGAAGTAGCTCATTAGATAGCCAAGGGCTGTGTTGGATTGGAATTAAAAGCACTTCAGAAAAAATCATGGCCAGCTTTCCCTGTTCATGTTGGGAAATTTTCTTTATCAAATTTAGGTCATTATAAGGTAGAGGTTGAGTCACTAGAAGAAGTGAAATTAGTAAATATTGAGCACAACAAATATGACCCCTACCAAATAATAAGTAGGCATTACATACATTGTAATCTAAAGGCATATGAACATGAAGTATCTATTTATGATGATATATTTAAATATGTTAAGTCTTATGAAGAAGTGTTGAATAGAGTCCATGCCTTGCCACCTGACTCATAGACTGGGTTCGCATATTTTCAAAGCCATAGGCGAAGCTGCCTACCTAAGATTTTACAGGGTGAAATCTTGACCCCATCACCAGAACAACAAGGAACCCCTCCAAGGTTTGAAACTAATATACATGATAAAGCAAATAACCAAGGTAAGTTGAAAAATACCGAGATACCTTCCCAATATACAGAGGGTTCTCAAACAAAATAAACGGGAATGGAGAAGGGAAAAGAGCCGGGAACAATTCCAGAAATCATGAAAAATGTTCCAGAAAAGATAGGAGGAACAACTTCAACAGAACTTAGTAGTACTATCACCTCTTTAACTCCATTGAAGTCGACTTTTGGAAACCCCCATGAAGGAGTTTTATATTTCACTGATCTAGAGCCTATTTCGAGAGATGAAATCCCCTCATTAGATTACTTTTTAAGTAAAAAGCGAAGAGCAACCTTGAAACAGGAAATTCATCCAAGAGGAGAAGGAACGATTAAAAAGCATAGGGTTATTATAGATGGAAAGAAACTCAAGGATGGAGAATTTGCTACAAAATTAGTAGGTACAATGGGTGCTATAGCATCAACAAACATGTATTCTATTGGCAATTTAACAACTATGCTTGAACAAAAGGACCAAACAATAATTCAGTTGCAAGACAAACTAAAATAAAATGAAAGAAATATTAGTTGGGGAATATAGAAGGGTCTATAACAAGCTATACTAAAGGATATGCAAGAAATCCAGAAAAAGAATAAAGACTTGGAAAAGGAAAAACTCATAATATAAGTCACACAGGAACAGGTTCAAAAGATGAAAGAAGAGAACAAACATTTACAAGATAAAATTATTTCTATTACTAATCAGGTAATAGAACTTGAAAATTTTAGGACACAAGCATTGGAGATATATGTAAGAATAGAGGAGGAACAACAGAAAGTGTTCTTGAATCTTGAAGTAGTCCAAAAATATTTTCAAGAAACAAATAAGTCTTTGGAGAATGTGTTCCAGAAGGAAAGGGAGGCAAAAGCAGCTAGAACAACTTTTCAAAAGGAAGTGACTTTCTCATCAAAACAAGAGATTGGAAAGATTCATAAATTATCTATTTCTGAACAGGTTAAACGGGACATAATAATAATAAAAGTGTGGGAATAAAATCTGGCCGAATATAAACGAACAACAAGAGAAGTCACCGATGATTGCTAGGGAATCTTCAATCTATTAGAAAGAGATTCTTTGAATATCGGAACAGATGGTTGTTCCAGATTATTAGGCGAAATCAATATTGCCAAGCACCAGCTAAGGTTTAGAGAAGAGCTAGAGGAAATGAAAGCAGAGATTTCAAACATTAAACTGATCAATATTATAGAGATCAACAAATGGATGGTGATGTCAAATCTAAAGTTGAAAACTATTAAATTCATAGAAAAGATGATAGAAAACCGTTTGCCCGAATTGCAGAAAAGATTTTTCTTATTTGAAGCAAATGAATTACCAGATGATCCCATGACTTTTGTGAAGTTTTTGGGAAAATGTGTCCAGTGTATTGAAGTGGAGAAAGGAAGTTCGTCAACGCAATCTTAAAATCTTTTAAAATGTTTTTATCATTTAAGATTAGAAAGAAATTGTAAACGATTGACATTATTTTTATGTAACCTTAATATTAGGAATTTGGTTAGTCACCAACGAGAAATTTTGATGAAAATGTATAAATACAGCTTCTAAAGGCTGAGAAAAGGCTTCAGAATTTTTGGAGAGAGCCATTTTGTAATATTAGTTTTCAAATACATTAGAATATAGATCACAAACGAGATTCTGGATCCCGCAAATTTGTAGCTATGTGTCTTCACCCTGTTTATTATACTTTGTTGAATTTTTCCTTTCAATGTTTTTCTAACGAGTAATCAATTTGAAGTTATATCCATCATTGATTTATATTTCAGATTTGTTTGGATGTCAAATGATTTACAGTTTTTCCTCTGAAATTGCTTTTAGTAATTTTAAGACCTGTAAAAATTTTGTTCCTTAATACTTAACTCTTGTTAGAAACCTCGTTTTTCTTTCATCATTGTCTTTTGAAATATGAGATTCTTTCTTGATTAAAGCCTCATATTTTTCTATAGTGTTTATTTGTTATTTTATGATTCTCAAAATTGTTACAAATCCAGGAAACGGCCTCGAATGTGTTTACATTACTGTTTTGAATTTTAAAATTGTTTTTCTTATTCTCATCTCTGGAAAATTTGATGTAACAAATTGATTAAAATCCTTTTACAAATAAATAAAGTTTTATCATCCATGATTGTCCCAAGTAGCAGACAACCCAACGTTGAACCAGGCCTTCAGGATCAAACCAATATTGCCTTGAATTTATTTAATACCATTTTACAAACAACAACTAACTGGGTTGAGTTAGAACGTTCATGGGCTTCTATTGAGAGAGACATTAGCATCCAAGAACAAGAAGAAGAAAGACAGAGGTTGAGAAATTGATTCTGCTTTAATCTTCTTTTGATTTATTATTCCCAAATCATTCCTTTAAATCATTTACGAATGCCTTGACGACATACTTTATAGCCTTAAAGTATAAACTTATGAACAACAAAGAGAAAGAAGTCTAAGGGTGGGCTTGAAGGTAGCGTCTCTCGGCCTGTAGGTGGTTGGGGGATGTTACATATTTGCATGGAGAAATGTAAAATAAAGCAAAGACTAAGGAAAATCCCAATACCACAATTGAGGATAGAGAAATGAGTTAGTCTCAGAGATAGAATAATAATAGGCAAGATATGCTTGCTTATATTATCAAAAGAATAAGTAGACTAGGGTAGACCTCGAGTAAAAAGGAAACATCTAGCAAAGAAGATTAATCAAATACTAAGTTGTTAGCTAGCTTTAATAGATTGGAACCTATTGATGCAGGAGCATCGCGAACACATCAAGCGAGCCAGCGTGGAGCGGAAGACAGCTGGACAAGCCAACACAAATTTTGAAAACTCTTTGGGATTGTTGAGTAGTCTTAAATGATCCATTTAAGAGATGACGTACTTTGTGTATTGTAATGGACCTTGAGCGGATAGCTCTCGTCCTTAGGTAGATGAGGCATTTAATATAGTTAATGTAAAGTAGATAGAATATTTAATTCTAGATTTGATAGCTTTAGGATTCAAGAGGGAAAACAAATATAGACACCCTCATTGTATCATTGTAACATATCGAGAGAAGGAGCAAGAAGAGAAAAGCAAGAAGAGAGCTGTGCAAAGAACACTCATGTATAGACATTGAATTAATAGAAAAGAGTCTTGATTCAATCTCATGGTGATGTGTTATTTCTCTGTGTATTGATGATTATGCTCATGAATATTTTCTTCATGTCATACACTTACTTTTATATATGCTGTGTATGTGATTTCATGGTTAAATTGAAGTCTGAGAGGGTGAGTGAATGAGCTTCAATTGTTTCTCTAAGTAAGCCAGAAGATTCCTGCAAGGAGTGTAGTCGAATTGTCCGCAAGGAGTGCATTGACATAAGGGTTCACTTAGAGATAACTTTTTTTCTCATTTCCTCGAAGGTGCAGATAGGAATAGTGCCATGCAAGGAGTGCGTAGGCCAAGCGAAGTCTCAGAGTTGCGATTCTGAGTGAAGTATTGAGAGACTGTTGCTGCAAGAGTGAACAGAGTCGAAAGACTTCAACACTTAGACAAGGTTGAAGATTTGACACAAGGAGTGAGTGCAAATTTCCTTCTAAGGATTTGAGAATAATAAGGAAGCTCAAGAGGAGTAGGCCTTCAAACTCATTGAAGGATAAAGTGCAGAGAAAGTTGTCGTTGAAAGCTCGAGGGAAGTGTCGTAGGTAAGTGAACAAGCGAACGCGTCTCGTGGAGAGACACTTCCTCATTTCATGGATTTCACAAGGAAGAACGGATGGACGGACTCCTCCGAGGATATTTCGCAAAGTCCCGAGGGTGGTTGGATTGTGCAGAGTTGGAAGGAGGTTACGTCGCGAACATCTGAGGTTTGGAGCTCAGGAGGAGCATAACTGTTGATCCATGCCACAGGAGCCATTGGATCTATACGTAGAATCATGTATCGAGGATTCGCAAGGTGAAGTTCCAAAAGCTCAAAATGAGAATTGCGATATCGCGAGACGCGATATTTCGACACCCAAAGGGTAGTGTGTGGGACCCCCGGAGTGAGTGGAGGACAGGTTGCGAGCCATCAAGGTTTTGTAGCAAGAAGCGCGAGGCGTGGGCATCTGGATTTGCGAAGCCGCGAAGTCCGAAGTCCCGAGAGATAAGAGACCGTTGAAAGGTCAAATCTCATGTGTATCAGCGTTTTGGCACATCGGTTATCGGGGTTTGGAGAAACAAGAGGTTAGTGTCACGTGTAGCGAAGTCACGAGAGGAGAGATCATGATAGCGTGAAAGTCTCGACAAAGAAAGGGAAAAATTTAGTGAGTTGATTGACCATCGGGTCTCAGGGATTCGAGATCCCAATGATCGACTGAGAATTCACAAAGATGCGAGTTCCGATTTCCTGATTAACACTCAAAGGGAAGTCATGAAGAAGAGAATCTATGTGTGCAGATTTCCCAATAGGGAAATAGAAGGACCTCAGAGTTCTTTGGGCCAAGGGGAAGAAGGTCCTAAGGAAGCGGACGTGCCCTGGTTGGCGCACCTGGCGTCAAGTGGTATCAGAGAGGGTTTAACTCTTTGTTTTCTGTAGAAGAGAGAGAGAGAATTCGCCATGCCTCCAAGAAGAGAGAGACAGTCACCTGACCTAAAAGATAGGGATGTGAGAAGAAGAGGCAGGCTGGTAGGAAATCTAGAAATGGAGAGGCAAATGTGAGATCTTTGGGCAAGACTAGAAGATATGGAGGCAGTGCAGAGACGCACAGCCAGTGCTGGAGATTTAAGTGACTCCGAAGGAGAAGTTGAAGCTGAACAACACGAAGAAGTTTCAGCCGAGGATGCAGTGAATGAACAAATGATTAAAGATATAGCCAGAATGAGTTTGAAAACAAGGATGGACATTCCAGCTTATGAAGGGAATCTGGATGTAGAAGAGCTATTGGATTGGATTAGACCTCTTGACACCTACTTCTATTATGAAGATATCGAAGAGGATAAGAAAGTCAAGCATGCTGTCATGCGCTTGAAAGGACATGCAACATGGTGGTGGGACGAGCTACAAGTTGATAGACCCTGCAAAGGCAAGCAGAAGATCAAGAGTTGGGATCGGATGATCGCAAAGATGAAGGTGAAGTTCATCCCTAGAGACTACCGAATTACTCTGTTCAGGAGGATGCAGAACCTAAGACAGAGGCTGATGACAGTGAAAGAATACACTGAGGAATTCTATCGACTGAACATCAAAGCAGGTCATCAGGAGAGCGATGATGAGAAGGTTGCCAGATATATGAATGGTCTGAGATATGACATTCAGGATGAATTAAGCATGGTTACCATCAGGACGGTGGAGGATGCTTACCAGATGGCTCTGAAAGCCAAAGAAAAGCTGAGTCGTAAGCAAAGTCAGAGAGGGCTAGGTAGAAGTCAGCCCAGAGGCAAGGCAGTTTCCCAGGAGAAATACGAGAAGCCCAAGGAGGAATGGAAGAAACATCAGGGTAGGATTGAGAGAGGTGGAACCTCACAGCGAGGACAACAATATGTTGAATAGAGAGGACAGCGTACAGAGAAAAAGGGAGATTATGCTGACGAAAACACTTTTCCTCGTACCAGAGGTAGAGGAAGAGGAAGAGGTGGAGTCATCACATGCTTCACATGTGGAAAGAATGGGCACAGGTCATTCGAGTGTACAGAGAAGAAGAAGGAAGGAGGAGAAGCTCACATCACTGAGGCGCAAAAGAGAGATGTTGAGACTGAATATACAAAAGGTGGAAGGTCGTTGATGATGTGTAAATTTCTCTTAACACCTGGGAAGGAGGTGGAGGACTTAGCTCAAAGGACCAGACTGTTCAGGACAACTTGCAAAACCAAGGATTGGGTATGCAAGGTTATTGTGGACAATGGTAGCACAAATAATCTCATTTCAACTGAGATGGTAGAGAAGTTGGAGCTGGAGAGAACTGATCACCCGAGTCCATACAAAGTTTCATGGCTACAGAAGGGACATCAGGTGAGTGTCACTAAATAGTGTTTAGTTGAATTCAAGATAGGAGGGTATAATGATAAGGTCTTATGAGATGTTATTCCCATGGATGTATGTCATTTATTGTTGGGTAGACCATGGCAGTATGACAAAAATGTGGTTCATGATGGGAGAATGAACACATATACCCTGGAAAAGGATGGGAGGACACACAAGTTGCTTCCAATAAAGGATAAGGAGGTGAAACTGGAAGTAAGCAACACAATACTTCTCATGAGTGGGAAGGAACTTCTCACAGAGATGGAGAAGAAGGAAGATCCACAATTCTTTGTGGTCAGGAAACCGAGAATTGTTCTGACTAGCACAAGAGTGGATGATTTTCCAGATGAGATTCAGGAACTACTAGAAGAGTTCATTGACATCATAGTGGACGAATTACCTCATTTGTTGCCACTGATGAGAAGTGTGAGTCACCATATATACCTCATACCAAGAGCCATTTTTCCAAACAAAGGTGCGTACAGATTGACGCCGCAAGAAAATGAGGAGGTCAAGAAGCAGGCCCAGGAGTTATTGGACAAAGGATTAGTTAGGGAAAGCTTGAGTCTGTGTTATGTTATGACAGTGCTTAGTCCAAAGAAAGATAGAGGTTGGAGAATGTGCATTGATTCAAGAGCGATCAACAAGATAACCATCAGGTACAGATTTCCATTGCCAAGAATGGATGATCTGATGGATTGCCTGAGCGGGGCAAATTATTTCTCAAAGATAGATTTGAAGAGTGGATACCATCAAATTCGTATGAGAGAAGGTGATGAGTGGAAAACAACATTCAAGACAAACAAAGGTTTGTATGAATGGCTAGTCATGCCATTTGGCTTGACAAATGCACCGAGTACATTTATGAGGTTGATGAATGAAGTCCTGAGGGAATTCATCGGAAAGTTTGTCGTCGTATATCTAGATGATATACTGATCTTCAGTAAGACCAAGGCTGAACATTTGAAGCATTTGGCTATTGTGATGAGGAAACTACAACAGGAGAAGCTGTTGATTAATATGAAGAAGTCCTCATTTATGAAGACATAGCTCATTTACTTGGGTTTTGTTATATCGGTGAATGAATTAAAGAGGGATCCAAGTAAGGTGGAAGTGATTAAGAATTGGCCATCACTGAGAAATGTTTTTGAGGTGAGAAGTTTTCATGGTTTGGCTAGTTTTTACCGAAAGTTCATCAGGAATTTCAGTGGAATTAGCACAGCGATGATGGACACAGTGAAGAAGAGACATAAGTATTTTCATTGGACAACAGAGGCTGAGAAGAGCTTCAATCCGTTGAAGCAGAAGATCACGAAACGAACAGTGTTGGTGTTGTCGGATTTCCAGAAGACATTTCAAGTGAAATGTGATACAAGTGGATTTGCCATAGGAGCGGTCTTGATTCAGGAGGACAGTCCAGTTGCATATTTCAGTGAGAACCTGGATGAAGCAAAACTGAATTACTCCATGTATGATAAAGAATTTTATGCTATCATACAGGCATTGAAGAAGTGGAGGCATTACTTGATCCCAAAAGAATTTGTATTGTACAGTGATAATCATGCATTGTAGTTTGTGAGTCAACAAGAAAAGTTGAGTCAGAAACATGCCAAATGGGTAGAGTATATGCATAATTTCACATTTGTGATTAAGCATATTTCGGGTACTGCTAACAAAGTGACTGATGTGTTGAGAAGGAATTCCGGTGCAAAACATCGGGATATGAAAATCGCAGGGACATGTATGCAGGAGATTCAGATTTTGGAGAGGCGTATGAAGTAGCTAAGAATCTAGTTCTCAGAGACAGAAGCCCATGGATAGATTATATGATCCAGGAGGGATTGTTGTTCAGAGGCAATCAACTGTGTATTCCAAATTGCTCCATGAGGGAGAACTTGTTGAAAGAAAAGCACAGTGGTGGATTAGTAGGGCATTTTGGCCACGATAAAACATTCGCAAAGCTGAGCGAATCATATTTTTGGCCAGGCATGTGAGAAGAGGTCAATATATTTGTTGACAGATTTAGGAATTGCCAGCATTTGAAGGGGAGAAAGAAGAATGCAGGTTTTTATCAGCCATTGCCCATACCTGAGAGGCCATGGGAGGCGATCAACATGGATTTTGTATTGGGTTTATCGAGGACACAAAGAGGTGTTGATTCGATCTTTGTGGTGGTGGACATGTTTTCAAAGATGGCACACTTCATTCCATGCCAGAAGACCAGCGATGCGACTCACAACGAAAATATTTTTTTCAAGGAGGTCATTCGACTTCATGGATTGCCGAAAAGAATAGTTTCGGATAGAGACACAAAGTTCATAGGGAATTTTTGGAGGACGCTATGCAAGAAGCTAGGAACTAACCTGGCGTTTAGTTCTTCTTATCATCCACAAATAGATGGACAAACAGAGGTGGTGAATAGAAGTTTGGGAGACTTGCTGAGAAGCTTGGTGACAGAGCACCATAGCAGCTGGGATAGCATATTACCACAGGCAGAGTTCGCATACAATGACTCAGTCAATCAGAGTACAGGAAAGAGTCCATTTCAAGTTGTGTATGGAATGCAGCTGAGAGGAGTTTCTGAATTGCGATATTCAGAACAAATTGCTACTAGCAGTGCTAGTGCAGAAGAATTCACTGAGGTGGTAAAGGAACTTCACGACCGAGTGAAGCAACGATTGATAGATTCAAATCAGGAATACAAACGCAGAGTAGAAAATCATAAGAAACAGCTTCAGTTTGAAGTTGGTGATCTGTTTCTGGCACATTTGAGGAAGGAAAGGTTCCCAAGGGGAACATACAATAAATTGAAAATGAAGAAAATTGGGCCATGCAAGGTCTTGAGAAACTTTGGAGAAAATGCATATGATATTGAGTTTCCGAAGGGCATCAGAATATATCCGATATTCAATATTACAGATTTATACCCATACAGGGCTAGAGAAATAGAGACTGGAACTGAGCAACCAGTGATCCAGTGGATGAAGCAGATGCCGATAGCAGAAAAGCCACAACTAGAGTGCATATTGGACAAGCGAGTGGGTAAGAAGACCAGGAGAAAAGAATACTATGAGTATCTGGTCAAGTGGAAAGATCACCCAGTGGAAGATGCCAGCTGGGAGACTGAAGCAATAATACAGAAACATGGACAGACCGTGTAGGAGCTTATGGATAGGATCCCATGAAAGTTTTCAAGCCGAGGAGTATGATGCAGGAGCATCGCCAACACATCAAGAGAGCTAGCGTGGAGCGGAAGACAACTGGACAAGCTAGCACAAATTTTGAAAACTCTTTGGGATTGTTGCGTAATCTTAAATGATCCATTTAAGAGATGGCGCACTTTGTGTATTGTAATGGACCTTGAGCGAATAGCTCTCATCCTTAGGTAGATGAGGCATTTAAGATAGTTAATGTAAAGTAGATAGAATATTTAATTCTATATTTGATAGCTTTAGGATTCAAGAGGGAAAACGAATATAGACACCCTCATTGTATCATTGTAACATATCGAGAGCAGGAGAAAGAAGAGAAAAGCAAGAAGAGAGTTGTGTAAAGAACACTCATGTATAGACATTGAATTAATAGAAAAGAGTCTTGATTCAATCTCATGGTGATGTGTTATTTCTCTGTGTATTGATGATTATGCTCATGAATATTTGCTTCCTGTCATACACTTGCTTTTATATATGCTGTGTATGTGATTTCATGGTTAAATTGAAGTCTGAGAGGGTGAGTGAATGAGTTTCAATTGTTTCTCTAAGTAAGCCAGAATATTCATGCAAGGAGTGCAGTCGAATTGTCCGCAAGGAGTGCGTTGACAGAAGGGTTCACTTAGAGATAACTTTTGTTCTCATTTCCTCGAAGGTGCATATAGGCACAGTGTCATGCAAGGAGTGTGTAGGCCAAGCGAAGTCTCGGAGTTTCGATTCTGAGCAAAGTATCGAGAGACTACTTCTGCAGGAGTGCGCAGAGTCAAAAGACTTCAACACTTAGACAAGGTTGAATATTTGACGCAAGGAGTGAATGCAAAGTTCCTTCTAAGGATTTGAGAATCTTAAGGAATCTCAGGAGGAGTAGGCCTTCGAACTCATTGAAGGATAAAGCGCAGGGAAAGTTTCCATTGAAATATTGAGGGAAGCGTCATAGGTTAGTGAACAAGCGAACGAGTCTCGTGGAGAGAGACTTCCTCATTTCATGGATTTCACAAGGAAGAACGGACAGACGGACTCCTCCAAGGATATTTCGCAAAGTCCCAAGGGTGGTTGGATTGTGCAGAGTTGAAAGGAGGTTATGTCGCGAACGTTCGAGGTTTGGAGCTCAGGAGGAGTGTAACTGTTGATCCATGCCACAGGAGCCATCAGATCTATACGTAGAATCGTGTATTGGGGATTCGCAAGGTGAAGTTCCAAAAGTTCAGAACAAGAATTGTGATATCACGAGATGCGATATTCTGACACCCAAAGGGTAGTGTGTGGGACCCCCGGAGTGAGTGGAGGACAAGTGGCGAGCCATCGGGGTTTCGTAGCGAGAAGCGTGAGGCATGGGCATCCATATTTGCGAAGCCGTGAAGTCCGAAGTCTTGAGAGATAAGGGACCGTTGAAAGGTCAACTCTCGTGTGTATCGGCGTTTCGACGCATCGGTTATCAGGGTTTGGAGAAACAAAAGGTTAGTGTCGCGAGTAGCGAAGTTGCGAGAGGCGAGATCACGATAGCACGAAAATCCCGACAAAGAAAGGGAAAAAGTCAGCGATTTTACTGACCATTGGGTCTCGGGGATTCGAGAGCCCAATGATCGACCGAGAATTCGTGAAGCAGCGAGTTTCGATTTCTCGATTAAAACTCAAAGGGAGGTCGCAAAGAAGAGAATCTGTGGGTGCAGATTTCCCGATAGGGAAATAGAAGGACCTCAGAGTTCTTCGGGCCAAGGGGAAGAAGGTCCTGAGGAAGCAGATGTGCCTTGGTTGGTGCACCTGGTGTCACCTACAAACCCTTCTAAATTGTATTCCTATCCTAAAGTGAATGACACATTCCAAAAATCTAATTTGTTGGAATACTTCAATAGGCATCAAGGGTTTGGTGATGGAATTTCCCTTGAATTTTCACGTAATTTCCAAAACTTGGAGGAAAAAGAATACATGACCATATTTAAAGGTTTACAAATCCAAATCAATGAACCTATGTTGATGATATTTAAAATACTCCCTATGGGATTTCCACGGGAAAAGAAGGAAAGGAAACTAGCCTTATATGCAAAAAGGATCTTCCTTGGGTCCTATGAAACAATGGAAGAGAACAAGAATGGTTTTAAGAGAGAGAATTTTCCCTCACAGTGAGATGAGGTGGTCTTGCACATAATGAAATACGTAACTTGTGACGAAAGGAATAACATGGTATATTCTTTTCACTTCAAATTGTTACATCATCGAAGACATTTTCTATCAACATACCTGAAAAGAACTTTAGCATTCCTTATTATTTTTTATAGTCTCTAAGATAAATGAGTTCTAAAGTGTAGTTAGGAAAGGTGGATGCATTATCTCATCATGGGATTATCCAACTAATTGTACATGATACATTGGATGGACAAAGTTGAAAAATCACCTGGGATATGTTATTAACCATTAGAAAAGAATAATTATTGTTCATGTAAGATAATATGAACCAAGAGGTATCCCAATATAATCTAGGAAGAATACAAATATTGGAGGAAAGGCATGTATGAGAAAAAGAGGAGAACACAGAAGAAGACAAACATAAAGGAGGAAGAAAAATAAGTGTCTAGTAGAAAACAAGGGAATGATAGGGACATTGCTACTAGTTTGGTCCATATGGGAACACCATAAAGAAGTATCATCAAAATTACTATAGGCAACCCATAGGGAGGGAAACAAAGTAGAGCCACAAGGGAAAGGAATATGCCCCAGGTAACAAATAAGTTGTCTATTATCTAACACACACCTACCATAGACATTGAGGAGGACATACCTTCCATTCCAACAAAGGATTTGGGAGAATCCCATGCAGAACTCATGCTAAGAAGAATAATCCTATAATAAAGGACCTCATTGTCAAATTCTCCTAAGGGAAACATCTCTAAGGTGTAAGATAGTGGAAAAATACAAAAGGAATTTATAAATTACAACTATGGTAAACTCCAACCACAACTGGGAAGTATATTGTGGACTTAGAGGAAAACTTCTAAATCCTTAAAATGTAACATTTGGAGGATAGGAAACAACTAGAGAATAAGAACGAGGATTTAAAAACAGCATTGGAAAAACAAAGAAGGGAGGTTGAAGATAAAGTGGAGAAAATTGAGGAACTAGAAGAAATTCCTCATAATACCATTGAAATGGAAAAGGACATGCTCTCTTGAAGGCCTCCTGCAAGAACATACACCTTTTTTTTCAAAGATAAAAGGCTCAAGCATAAACTGGGACACATTTCCAAGAGCCTCCCTCATGAGTTGGAAACTTAAAAAGACTTCACATAGGCATATAAATGATGCAATGAAGAAGATAAAAATAATCTTTATGAGTTCTATATCCACAATTTTGTGATTCTTCACCCTTTCAAATGGTCCCCTAATCCCTATGTGGGGGATAACCAAATCAGGGCATTTTTCTACTAAGTAAAAATTGAGGAGAAAAGGGTTGTCAAGGCATAGAGATACACAAATAAATAGTTGAATAACATCGTTTAGGTGATGTCTAAAACCATTAATCTTAAAGAAATACTCAAAAACCATGCAAGGTTGAATTCTAACATAGATTTAGTGAACATGATTGAGGAAAAGTTGAAGGGGGGAGTTACACATTATGAAGTCATGGTGAAGAACTCAAAAGATAATTTGGTGAAGCTTTTCCAAAACAAGTGGGAGAAGATTCCCCATACCTTTAGAAATATGGAGCCTCACTTTCCATCTAATTTAAAAAAAAAATTCTTCAAGGTTGTCCTATACATTGATACCCTCAAGATAATGAATCATAATTGGATAGGACTTACATTCAAATATCCATTACTCATCCATCAATCCATTCTCACGTGGTATTATATGATAGATATGGATGAAGAAGAAGAGAAAAATAGATGGGGTGACATAGAGCTAAGGGTACAATATCATAGAAGGGATGGAGTTACCCAAATTGTATCTTATGAAATCACGTAGATAACACATAGGGATCAATAATCAGAGTAGGAGGATTGAGCAAGGAAAGGATCAAATTTTGAGGGACTGTTTTCTTGCACATGGGCATGCAAAAACTCTAGCTAGGGGGTAATGATGGGCCTCTATATTGTATTTTATTTATCCCATTCTATATAAACATTTAACATTTTCCCCCTAGAATTAGACCTTCATATGAAACATTTGTGTATTTTAATGATCAATTGAGGTTATTGTGACATTTTCTTGTCATTCTATCCTTAATTTGCTTAATTACTAAGTATGAATGCGATGATAATTGGTACTGAATAATTTTGATGATTTATTCATATATTTCATGTGAGGATTAATGTGATCTAAAATATATAAGTGTAGGAAATCGATTCAACAATACAAGATTAATCCTCTTCATTTATGACTCAATATATACCTATTGTCTACTAATAATTTCAAGGGATATTTTCCCTCTCGGAACACACTAGTTGAAGTTGAAAAAAAATGGGTTGAGACACTACTAAAAAATACAACCAATTACCATCACAGAAAACCCCAATTGATTATATGGTTTACAAAGAGTCACCTCTATTATTTATTTTTGTTTTCCTTTACTATTCAGCGCTAAATTGGGTGCCATTAGCGTCGGACTTACAATCGTCCAGTGGACAAAAAAAATCAACTTGGGGTGCTAAATCCAATGCTAATGGTGCCCAATTTAGAACCAAATATTAAAGGAAAACAAAAATAATAGAGCCCATGCATATACAAAATTCATTATTAAGATAACACGAAATTAAAAAAATAATAGAGCCCACGCACCCAAAATGAAAAATGAAAATAATAGAGATTATGCACCCAAAAGAAATATTTTGTGCATTCATGATACTCCATTCATTATTTTAGATCCATCACACAGCCAAAAGAAAGGGTTTGTGCATTCTCGAATCTCATACCCAAAAGAACCACCCAGAGAAAAGGCATGGGCAAGCATGAGAATATTCTCACCCATAGAGACAGAGGTAGTTGATCGATGCAAAGGAATACTAAGAAAGTCCATTTATGATATATATCCACCCATAGATGATGAACAATAAGGAACAATAAGAAAGCACCACCCACAAATGATCTATATCCAATTGTTCTCGTTGACCCGTAACCAATTGAGTGATCTCTAATCCCACTGGATGTTGATCCCTAACCAATTGAGTGATCTATAATCCCACTGGATGTTTCAACACATACAAAGCAAAGGGAGGGATTTTCCATGGTCTTGAGGAAAACAATTCTCCCTAGGATGTCAAAAAATGTCAAGCAATAGAGGGAAATGAGCAAAGGGATCTAATTATTTCCATAATGAGGTATTTCATACTCAATTTATATATTTTTGAATGTTTCCATTGCTTGTTTGAATTTTTTTTTTTTAGTTTTTAATTTCAAAATTATAAAAGAAGAGATTTCCTCTGTATATATAGGGTTTATTGTTTTTATTTTTAAATTTAAAATAAGAAATTTATCGTACATGTATAATGACATGACCCAGAGAAACTGAAAGAGGCAATGGATTCTATATTCGGGGTATAAGAAAAGAAGAAACTAAAAGGTATGGACTTGTCCATGCTTGAAAAATATGTGGAAGAACGATCTACTAAAGTAACATAAACAATCCAACCAAACCAACCCTCTCAAATGGAATCAATTGGTTCCCCATCAATTCCTGGATCGTGAAAAATATCAAGGATAAATTCAATCTCAATAACCTCTAAGAATGTGGAACAAGGAGTAGATAAATCCAATGTACCATCCACTCTTGGGTCACATATTTCCTCTACCACTAATACGTGTTATGCATCTTGCATTGGTACATACAAAACCAAGGTAGAATATGATGTTGTTTCTAGGAATATCATAATGACAGATGATGGGAAAGAATTCATGCATAGGTTGAAGGAATCACGCCTTCAACGCTTCAAAGAGAATATACATCTTTCGTTATTTAATATACCCTTGCACCTTCAAAAAGAAGTCATCAATGACATGGAGGTCGAATTTGGGACAGATTGGTCAGTAAAGAAGATAAAAAAAAATGACTCAAAATTGCAAGATATTTCGTTGCAACCAAATGAAGAATATAAAAGCAATTCCTCTTGAGATAGGGAACAAAAGAAGGAAAATTGATATAAGTGTGAAATTATCGAAATATCTCATGAAAGAATATGATAGAGAAGATGCATAGAGGAAGTTCAGTGAGGAGAACATATAGGTATTTGAATTTTCGACACTAGATTATTTCAAATTCATTAAACGATTTTTATGTTTTACTCGTGCATAATCTAAATTGAATTAGTGTATGTTTCAAGACAAGGTCTTGAAGGCCAGGATTTCCAAATTTCATGTCACACATCATAGTGGCCAAACAATAATAGAAGCCTCAATATGGAAGTTTGTAAGCCCTCAGAATATCTGAAATGATATCTTTTAAAAATTTTGTACAAAAAATTAAATGATTGCATATTGATTACTTTAACTAGTCCATCTGCCATGTTTTGAGAGGAGCAACAATATGGCCATTATCCATCACAATACAAATTTGAGATGATATAGGAAAACAAGTGGTCTGATTTTGTTATTTGGATGGAGAATGAGGTATCATTAGTTGACTTTCAATAACTTAGTTGGATATTTTAATGTTAATATGTCAATTTGCATTTCTTGTGTTGAGTTGTTTATTTATGTGTAGATTGAGTCAGAAGGCTCTAGTGAAACTATACAAAAAGTTTTGTCCCCTTTTCTCTCTTTATCTTATAGAGCCTTAGAAGAATGGTATGGTCAAATAAAATAAATGTTTGTATTGATCCTTGTTTCCCTTCATGAGTATATTGCTCCTAATCGGGTTGGAATCGCTTCATAATAACAATGACTAGAGTCCTCTAACTCAAACCCCATATCATATTCTCAAATTCATCCTTCTTATTTGTTGGTGGGGTAAATATAGAATGTAGCTCTCCATTTTAAGAAAATGGTTTATTTTGGAGTGGATCTCATCCATAGTCCTTTAGGTATTTTATCAATAATTGGTAGCTTAGATGGGCCTTGCTCATATTTTCCCATATATTTGATGTCCTTGAAACCCATGGTTTGGATCATTGGAAAGACCTATTTTTATGTTTATATTTATCATGTCTTATAAAAATCATATTCATCCTCATCATTCATGTACCTCATCATGATTTTAACCCCATTCTCCTCATCTAAAAGGAGGCATGTTTCCAACTACACTATGCCTCAGATCGACAAAACGCTCATTATGTTGGACTCCTAGCACCAGATTCCAGCTAGGGGGGGGGCTCTCATGTGATTTTTTTGCACAAAAAAGTTCTTGTTAGAGGATCTCTAGAACTAGGGTTTAGCTCACTGAGGCACAATGCAAATCTGACATAGGCAGTAAACCTTCAAATCCCATGTGTCGAGTGATTGTGGGAACCATTTTTGTGTGGTCGTTTGTCATACACACCTTTCAGAGCTTATGGAACTCATTTATGTCTCTGGATTGTGATTTTGTGACCCTGGATCAAATTGTCATTGTGTCCTTGAATGGCTTCAGGAGACGAGTTGAAACTCACCATAGCACCCAAAATGTGCATCTGATCGATGAAACGCCAATTCTATTGGACTCCTAGCACCAGATTCCAGCTGCAAGGACCCCTCTCATGTGATTTTGCCACCCATAAAAGTTCTTGTTAGAGGATCTATAGAACAAGGGTTTATCTCAGTGAGGCACAATGCAAATCTGACACAGGGGATCATCTTTCAAATCCCATGTGTCGGGTGATTGTGGGAACCATGGTCATGTGGGAGTTATCCATACACACCTTCCACAAATTACAAAACTTAGTTATGTCGCTCGGTTGTGACGTTTTCCCCTTAGACCAAATTGTCATTATTTACTTGAATGGCTTCATTAAGTGAGTTTCAACTCACCATAGTAACCAAATAGTGCCTCATATAGACAAAAACCCAGTTATGTTGGACTCTCGACACTAGATTCCAACTAGGGGGACCCCTTTCCTATGATTATGTCGCTCAAAAAAGTGTTTGTCAGAGGATCTATGGAAATAGGGTTTAACTCAATGAGGCACAATGAAAATCCAACACAGGGGGTAAACTTTAAAATCCCCTCTATCGACCAATTGTGGGAAGCGTGGTCGTACAGGAGTTGGTCATACACACCTTTCAGAGCTTACAAAACTCAGTTATGTCACCTAATTGTGATTTTTTTCCCCTAGACCAAATTGTAATTATGTCCCTAGATGGGTTCAGGAGGCAAGTTGAAAATCTCCATATCACCCAAATCGTGCCTCGAATCGATGAAACGACAGTTATGTTGGAATGCTTGCATCATATTACAGCTAGTGGGACCCGTCTCCTATGATTTTGTTGCCCAAAAAAGTGTTTGTTAGAGGAACTTCAAAACTACGGTTTATCTCAGTGAGGCACAATCCAAATTCGACACAGGTGGTCAAATTTCAAATCCCATGTGTAGGGGAAATTTTAGGAACCATGTTCATGTGGGAGTTGGTCATACACACCTTTCGAAGCTTATGGAACTCATTTACATCACCCTATTGTGATTTTGTGCACATGGACCAAATTGTCATTGTTTCCCCGAATGGCTTCAGAAGGAGATTTAAAACTCACCATAGCACCCAAACCATGCATCATATCAATGAAATGTCAGTTTGTTTGGACTCCTCACATCGAATTCTAGCTAGGGGGACTGCTCTCCTCTGATTTTGTCGCCCAAAAAAGTGTTTGTTAAAGGATCTTCGGAACTAGGGTTTAGCTCAGTGAGACACAATACATAACTGGAACAGGGGGTAAAATTTCAAATCCCCTTTTCTGGTCGATTTTGGGCACCATGGTAGTGTGGGAGTTGGTCATACAAACCTTTCAGATATTATGGAACTCAATTACATCGCTCGATTGTGATTTTTCCCCCCAGAACCAAATTGTCATTATGTCATTGAATGGATTCTGGAGGTGAGTTCCAACTCTCCATAGGACCCAAAACATGCATCGGGTCAATGGAAATCCATTTTTGTTGGAATCCTGGCACTAGATTCCAGCTAGGGGGACCCCTCTCCCATGATTTCATCGCCCAGAAAAGTACTTGTTAGAGGATCTCTGGATCTAGGGTTTAGCTTAGTGAGGCACAATGCAAATCTGACACAGGGGTCAACATTCAAATCCCATGTATCGGGTGATTGTGGGCATCATGGTCATGTGGGATTTGGTCATACACACCTTTCAGAGCTTACAGAACTCAGTTACAATGCTCAGTTGTGATTTTGTGCCCCCAGACCAAATTGTCATTGTGTCCCTCAATGGATTCAAGAGGCGAGTTGTAACTCACCATAGTACCCAAAACGTGCCTCGGATGGATGAAACACCAATTCTGTTGGATTCCTGGCAACGTATTCCAGCTAGGGGGACCCCTCTCCTGTGATTTTGTTTCCCAGAAAAGTGTTTGTTAGAGGGTCTTCAGAACTGGGGTTTAGATCAGTGAGGAACAATTCAAATCTGACACAGGGGATCAACTTTATTTAAGGTGGAAGCTATTTATTTGTCTAAATATTCCACCTTGATATTTTTTTGATATTTTTTCTTTTTGAGACATATAACTTCCCAAATTTCTTCTCCCTCTTGTCTCTTTCTTGACTAGGTTTTGAGATAGATTGTTGGGATACTAGAAATTTCTATCTATCCATGGTCACAAATTCCCCCCAAGGTAATCTAACAACTTATTTTTCCATAACGTCACATACTATAAATTTTACGAGGCCATTGTGGGCCAAGGCATCCTCTTTCCCTTTATTAACCTTTGAACTCATTTCTCTTAAAGACTATTATAGTAGGAAATAAGGAATTCTCAATTTTTTGTCAAGTCTATGGTGAAACAAATTCTTGAGATAATGCAAGAACCTAAAATAGAATGCATATAGCACACTCATACTTCCCTCATAAGTGATATATATTTAGTAGGTGGTAGGCTACTTGATACCATGGGTTTGGAAGAGTAACTCTTTTGACCCCATTCTTGTTTCACTTAGGTTCTACATAACTTAGGAAAAATAGTTGATTAGCATCGATTGCAAGCTTCCTTTCATATTTATCCTAAGGTAAACCCATGGGAAGTCCTTAAACTTTTCTTATGATGGATTCATTCACCTACATTACCAGTCCTCTCACGGCAATGATGTATTCTTGACCTTTATTATTTTGAAAATTATATTAAAATTCAAGTGCTATCTTATCATCATATCCTTGTAGTTTATCAACATTAACTACCCAATTAGGTTGTTGGTAGACCAAAACCACCTTAGGGTTGTTTTATATCCTAGATTTATTTGTAGGATAACTCCTATTGAATCCTACCCTAACATTTCACTTAGAATTCCTTCTCTTGGAATCCTGAAGGTTGTGTGCAAGCCTAGTTCTACTAACTTAGAAAACTTGAGAATGAAAAATAGAGATATTTTGGCTTGCATGAGTTCCTAATGGGAGGGAAAAGAAATCAAAGTAAGGGGTATAGGATGGCATCATGGGAGTTGAGTATAGATGAAAAAAATACACAATATGTAGATAAAATTGTAATTGCTAAAGAAGAATGTGGAGTTAGTAGGGTATAACCTCATGTACACAATAGCCATGTGGATATTGTGCATGTATAGTGGCATTCATAGGATCTATGTGGCTATTGTGCATGCCTAATGTGAGACATGTAATAAAGACAATTAAAGTGAGAAATCAACCTGAAACCTTTTTACATGAAATCCTTGGAGTTGAGATTATAGGTGGAAACCATGAAACAAATAAAAATTCATGGTATAAGAACATAAAAGTAGTTTTGGGATTGACAATATGTGGTATGTGGAGGCTATGAAGGTGGTATTGGAAACTAGATTTGGGTCTCAACAATTTCTATGGAAACACCATGTGTCCAAACCATTTAGAATTTTAGAGGAGGGTGTGCCCATTAAAATATTGCAGGTTCAACCTATACAATCATTGGATGGACATTGCATGTCTAAGTAAACGCCATAATGTAATAAGTGGAATGGTTCGATTACAATTAGTTGAACTTGTTTTGTGGAGGTGTATGAAGTGGTATTGGAAACCACACTTCAACCTTCACAATTGATAGGGACATGAAACTTGTGTAGTCAATTTTAAATTGCAAAGGGGGAGGGTCTCCTTATATACCTACAAGTTTTTCCATTGCAATGGGTAGAGGATTTCCGAGTGTCTAGGTGGGACCACCATCACAGGAACATGTGCACTAAATGACATAGATGGGATCCCCTAGTCTTATCAAAAGATATTTATGCACCACATGTCAGGTTCACTAATATAAAACCATATGGGCCACATGTTATAAATATAATAAAGGCATAAAGTGTGTGTGTATGTGTGTAGAAAGGTGTATAGAGAATTAAAATATTCCACAATGATAGAAAAAGGGTTAAATAGGATGACATTCAAATACCTAGTTTTTACCTATAGGACTCATGTGGAAACTAGTGCCATGTCATCATATCACATCAGTAGAAGAAACAAGATGTCACATCAGTAGAAGAAAACATTTGTTAAGAAACAAATATTTTCTTTGGCCATAGCAGGAGCATTTGTTACAAGTTTTAGTGAGGATGTTTTGTAGATTCAACTCTAGAATTTTGGAAAATGGAAATTAGTGTTTTGGGTTGATTCGATGGTTGGAATAATCTTTGTAGAAGGGAAATTTTTATCAAATAAGAGAAAGTTAGATTTGAGGTGAAACACTCCCTTTGTCTTTCTATAATCATTGTGTTTACTGAAGGGTATGTTGTTGTTTTAATGCCTCAATTAGGGTTCTTCACTCTATTTTGAGGGTTGCCTTGGCTAGGGTTGAATGTTAAATGTGGCACGTTTAAGGCCCTCTTGATCTTTGAGTGAAATCACACGTAAAGAATGATTTATTTTTGGTTTTCAATTCTATTAAGAAGGCTTCCTAGTCTTGTCTACTTCATTTATGGTTTCATGTGGTTGTCCTTTAATTATTCATAGCTACATATTATTACATGGTTGATTTTAAAATAGTTGTGAGGAGCACCTTTGGAATATCCCTCATTTAATTGTTTTCCTATTGAATTATATCCAAGTGATTAGTTGGAGCATGTTTATATTAACGTAATTACACCTCCTTCCATATTGTTCAAACTGTTTTTATAGGCACCCATGTTTGCAATCAACCATGCCTTAAATTCTAAAGACTACCCTAGACATCTTCTCTAGGGTTTCCCCCTCATGTTTAAGGAAATTCAACCTAAATTGTGACAAAGTGTTATTGTGGTGACAATGGGAAACCTTCCTTAAGTGCCCATAGGGTTTCAGTTTATTTAAGGACTTGAATATCTTTGAGTGTATCTCTAGAAGGTAACAACGTCCAAATAATCATGGAGTGTTTAAGGAGGAAATTACCATTACTTTAACATTTGATCCCCAAAAGGATCATTTCAAAGTTTCACCAAAATAAGTCGATTTAGAGGTTTATGAGGGTTTGGAGTCTAGGCATCGCAACAAGCAATATATACCTGGATTACAAAAGAATTGGAAGTTGCAAGGTATAACTAAGATAACTATTGTTGCTAGAGGTTATTTCATAGTTGTTTTTTCAAAGTATTTTTAATGCAACCCTGAATTAATGGAGAGGGTTGATATTTTAATGAATTTTGGGAGATAAGCTTTGATACTATAAATGAAATTCCTCAAATAGTCCCAACTTGTATTAATCTTTCAAGACTTCCCTGGAATTTTAACATGAGTTGGTATTTAAGTCCATTGGTAGAAATTTGGAGAGATTCAATTCAATTTTATATTGTGTTGATCTATGTTTGGAAAATAAGAAAAGGCTTTTGAATTTAGTGGCCCTCAAACTTTTGAATCAGATTTAAAAGCATGCAGTTGATTATGAAAATACTCCCTTAAAGTGCAGGGCACATTTTGAACATTTCTATTTAGGGAATGAAAATTGGCATGAACAATAGCCATTGTGTCTGCTATGCATGCCTAATGTGAGACACGTAAAAAAGACAATTAAAGTGAGAAATCAAACTGAAACCTGTTTACATGAAATTCAAATAAATCAACCACTCAAACTAGTCAGGTTGACTAACTTTTAATCTAATATATGAAACTATTACTCCTATTAAGCATAAGAATGAAAAAAATTATAATCCAATTAGCCTAAGTTTCAAATCGAAATACCAATAATGAGGTAAAACTCCAAGCCTGAAGAATAAAAACATGTTTCCTTCTTAAAAAATTACACGCTACATTAAAATTAGGCTATATCATATATATACATCCATTCTCTGGAACTTGCTCTCCATTCTACAATTGTTTCTTCCAAAATCATGTTTTTAAAAATTGGATAAGTTGCTTGATTGTGTTTGATTGATTTTAGATTATGTGTTTACAAACTCGAAATCTTGATATTGCTAACATGGATTCAAATATCATGAATGTCAAGGAGTGTCTCGATTATTATAACCTTCATTCGTCTCATGTTGGTAATTTATTACTATGTTTGTATTTGTCTTAGGGATGGTAGTTTTTTTCCCCATACTTTAGGCATTCCAGGGATAGACTTTGAATTCTTGGGAAAAAAGTGCCCCCAAACTGTAAAATATATGTACATTAAATATATAAAATAATGAACCCATGAATGAAGCATAGGTATATATGATATGGAATCCTATGAATAATAAAAGATAGTGTGGTTTCATTTATCATGGTAAATACTTTCCTACAATGGCATTTCAATACATGTCGAGTGTTATGTTTGGAGATGAGTTGAAATTTTATTTCAAGTAGCCGAAGAAGCCATTTATTCCCATAAAAATTAGGATCAAAGATTTTGGTGCATGCATTGCATCATTTTTGGCATGAAGTTGCACCATGATGTTCCCATACACTATTCTACAATATTCAATTTGATTCATCAAGAAATGGTTTTGAACATTAAATTTTAGTTTTAAATGACTAGTGAAAAATGTTGAGAAAGCAACAAAGACACTTCTTGAGATCACCATCACCATCACAGCTAAAGAGAGTTCATGGTTCAATACAACTTCAGTTCTATATTGACTTGGTTCATCTCCATTGTTTCCATTTCCATATCAATGAGTTGTTGTTGAATTGTTCCCCCCTCCTTGTTTCCCTAGGAATCTACTGACATATTAGAAATCAAAATTATTAATGACCCTAGTTAGGATTAATTTCAACTACCTTATTAGGATGGATTTCTACCAAAATTCTCAAGACTATAATTCACTTGTTGTAGAAGTGCTCGTGTTGTAGTGCCTGTGCATAGTGTTCTCTTGTAGTGGGAGTAGCAAACTCATTTTTTTTGGAGTTACTTCACATACACCTAGGATTCATTTTTCCTAAGTATTTTCCTTATTTATTATTCATTATCCAGTCTCCTATATTTTAGGAAGAATATTCCTCTAGGGAGAATATTCTCTTCAGTTTTCACTTCAGTTTGACTAGTTGAGTGGAGTCTAGATGATGCATTGGTTTTGTCACCATGCAACATTGGTATCATCACCAACTAATGTGAATTAGCCTTGGCATCATCATATGACTGGCACATTACCCATGATTCCCTGATCTCCTCCTCAATTCACTCTGTTTCATTTAGTTAACTAAATATTGGTAGACTAGTTAACTTAGCTAGGTGGTAGTTGACTCCCACAACTGCCTGAGAAACTAGAATAGGTGGAATTTTACTCCCGTAACTATCAGTGTATGTCCATATCACTCTATACCACCACTATGGTTCATTGTCTTCTTCTCTAGTGCACATTGGTTGAGTTATACATAGTATATCATATGTAAATCATTCATTATTTATTACGGTTAATGATAATTTTTCCATTCTTTCTCTCTTGCTTCTTCTTTCTCAATTTATCTCTGCAAATGTGTGTGGTATTTTCTTTCCATATATATTATGTCCAGGTTCAACAAATTTACATGGTATCAGAGATGACATACTACTAAGAAAAAGATACACAATTTTTTTTGCAAGTACCAAAGATTGAAGACAACGGAAAAAATGAAACTCCCAAAAGAATTCATTCTTACACCTTACAATTAATTTGCATGGAAGGAGAGAATAATCATACATCTCCAAACAAGAGGATTGTATAGTTTAACAATGAATAGAGAACAGAACCAACATCAGCCATAGAAAAATCCAGGTATCTAAATCGAATGGATGAAGCATTTAGAACAATTTGCAGTGTCATCTCTCCTGATCTATTTTTCACATATCTTCTTGTAAAACCCCCAATGAAGAAAGGAACACCTTAGAAGGGATCTTTGGAAAAAATGATGATATAAGGGGACACATTCACGAGGTATAATTTCTCACATTGGATCCAAAAAGCTTTGACAATATCCAATATTTCTTTACCAAATTCAATTATTTACTGTCGCAACTCAAAGCTTGTAGGGTTGATAAATATGAGGAGAAACAAATGGTTCTCACCATTCTCTCCAAACTTGGTATTGAATTCTCTGTATTCATATCCACATTCCATTCATTCAAATTCACCTCTGGAGCCACCTGTAAGATTCCTTCTCTTGAGGAATTTATCGAATCTATGACACAAGAGGAAACCAAGCTCATCAACATGGGAAATATCAAATTCCCAAATGTGCATGCACTTATTGTGCAAGATGGAAGCCATCAATATCATAAATATAAATATAAATAAAAAATTAAAACTTATCCAAATCTGAAGAAGGAAGGGTACTCAAAACCCTTCACTGATGCCTCTGGATCCAAAGGTGTAAAGGGAAGAAAAGGGGGAAAATGCACATACTTCCATAAAGGATTCCATCTAGAATCCACATGAATGCAGAAAAAAAATAGATCTAATGAATAAAGTACTTCAGCAAAACAACCTTGGATATCTCATCCCTGAGGGTGCCAAGAAGAAGAAGCCAGAAGATCAGTATCCCAAGAAAGGAAATTCTAGTCATGCCTTGATTGCCATCAACTCCTCTCTTGATGCTTGGATCGTAGATTCAGGAGCATCAAATCACATGGCTTCCACAAAATCATTATATTCTTCATTGGATGCATGAAAATGTCCTCCTATAATGATGGGGGACAACTCTCCAGTCCAGGTCACTGACAAAGGAAGGATTGAACTCACCAACAAAAGCTTTGAGAATGTGTTGCACGTTCCCAAAATTTCCGTCAATCTTCTCTCCGTGTATCATATGAAAAATTACAGAATCGTAAATAAACTAATATTCACACCAAATGAAATTCACATATATGACATGCAAACCAATTCCATGGCTTCTACCGGTGAGGTAAATCATCAATTAAGATTGTATACATTTTCTAAATTTATTGAACCAAATTCTGCTTTATTGCTTACTCGTGTTGATGAAAGTAGGAGGATATGGCACAAAAGGTTCAGAAATTTGAATTTTAGATATGTGCAACAAATTAGAAATAAATTATTGATTAATGGTATACCAGACGCCCATTTCCCCAAAGGAATCTATGAGGGATGTGTTCTTGGAAAACACCGTCAGGAGAATTTCGACAAAGGAATGACTCAAAGAGCTTCCACTCCTTTGGATCTGATCCATAGTGACCTCATGGGTCATTTTCCACATCCATCAATTAGCAAAAAGAGGTTGGTTCTCATTTTTTTTTATGATTTTCCACGTTTTACATTGATTTACTTTCTCAGGAAAACATCTGAGGTATTTCAACACCTGAAAGATTTCAAAGCCCTGGTTAAGACACACTCCAGAAAGAAAATCAAAGTCCTCTAAACTGATAATGAGGGAGATTATGTCAATAATGAGATCCAAAAAAGATTTCATGAGGCAGGGATTCAGTTGTATCACATAGTTCCCTATACTCCATAGCAAAATAGAGTTGTCAAGCAGAAAAAAATATCTCCAAAAGAGATGGCATATTGCATGCTACATGCAAAGTCACTACCATAGAGACTATAGACTGAAGCACTTAATTGTGAAACCTACATCTAAAACAACTATACCCATAGATATGTCAAGGACAAGACCCCTTATGAGGCTTGGAGTGGCCTCAAACCGGAAGTGACCCACTTTCATATTTTTGATTCACGTACATGGGCCAAGATTCCCTCTGAAAAGAGGAAGGCACTTGATCCACATAGAACTAAGTGTATTTTTGTTGGATACCCTGACGGTGTGAAGGGATACAAAATTTTATATATTTCCTTGGATCCACTCATCATTGAGAGAAGTGTCCAATTCAAGGAATGTTGCTCGCATGTACCTCAACAGCCGCATGCAGACACCTTCATTCTTCCACATGTCTGAGATGATTAGCATGCACATGATGACTCTTCTTCAGATGAGAGTTATGATTCATAGGGCTCAGATGATACAGACACAAAGTCAGTACAGTCATATGCAGAGTCAGAGAATCTAGATGTAGTTTCATAGCTAGAGAATAGGCCCAAGTGGGCACAAACTACTCTTCAAAATGCAGGAGATCTTGTTGGTGATCTAGTAAATACTAGGATGACTCAATATGATTTCAAGGAGCCTCCTATTGCACTCACTACCACTAAACCATTTTCCTCCAGGAATATTTTATTGGTTTAGTCTTTAGATACAGATTCTTATGGAGAGGTTGCTGGAAATCCCTTTTGGGAATCCACCATGCAGGAGGAGTACAACTCCCTCCTCGAGAACTAGACTTGGGATCTGGTTCCCCTTCCTTCTGGAAGGAAACTCATGAGATGCATATGCGTATAAATGACCAAGAGTGAAATTGATGGATAGATTAGCATATATAAATCTAGGCTTGTTTCCAAAGGATTTTAGCATGTCCATGGCATTGACTATGATGAGACCTTCACTCCAGTAGTGAATATGGGTTCCATATGTTTGGAACTTTCCATTATGGAAACCAAGTGATGGTAAATACATTGTATGGACTTGAAGAATGAATTTATTCATGGTGATATCTTTGAGGAGATCTATATGGAGAAACCCCAGGGATTTATGCATAATTCATCCTTGGTCTGTCGACTGAAGAAGTCTCTTTATGGCCTCAAGAAAGCTCTAAGGGAATAGTATGCCAAGATAGACTCATACCTTATGTTACATAACTTTGTACATTGTAAATCAGACCTAAATGTCTACATGCTTAGGATGACCGATGCACTTCTACTGTTAGTTCTGTGTGTTTATGATTTGTTGATGAATGGTTGCTCGAATTCCATGATTGCTACATTCATGAGGATTCTACATGACATGTTTTTCATGACAGACATGGGTCCACTACACTTCTTCCTTGGACTCGATATCAGTCAGGATGCATCAGGAATCAAAATGTCTCATGCCAAGTATGCACAAGATCTCCTTGATAGATTTCACATGACAGACTGCAAGTCTACTCCAACTCCTTTCCTATCAGGATTCAAACATGAGGATGGAGGGGACACTCCACCGTTTGACAATACACTATAAAAAAAACTAGTGGGGAGATTTTTGTATCTCACACACTCCAGACTAGACCTCTCCTATGTAGTTGGAGCAGTTTCTAGGTTCATGCAGGAGCCGCACGAGCTACATTGGAAGGATGCAAAGTGTATCCTTCGATACTTACAAGGAACCATCACCTTTGGGATTCATTATGCAGTAGAATCTACAATAAATATCATCAGGTTTACTGATTCTCACTGGGATGGCGAAAACACTGATCACAAGTCCACATCTGGTTGCTCACTCAGTCTTGGTTCTAGACCTATCTGTTGTTTGAGTAAGAAGCAAGATGCTATTTCTCTTTATTTAGTCAAGTCAAAGTACAGAGGCATAGTTAACATAAACATTCAGTCTATGTGGCTACAAAATTTTCTCACTGAATTGGGCATTCAATTTCATCATCCAATCGTCATCTGGTGTGACAACCAGAGCACACTGAATTCTATAGAGATCTATTTCAGAGGCAACAGATGAAGCACATGAAGATTCACATGCACTAAACCTAGGACTTAGTACATGAGGGGATAATCGACCTACATTTATGTCCATCAACAGATCATACAAAAAGCATCTTCACCAATACCTTCACTGATCAGAAGTGATATTCTCTACGAAGTCGTCTTGGAGTGAGGGACACAGTTTCCTAGCAACTGTAGTTCTTATTTTTACATAAATTGTACCTTGAGGGGGGGACGGGGTTCCCATCAAGTTTTCCCTCTTTCCTCACTTTATTTCATTTTATCTTTTCTATTTGGATACCTAACATGGCCTTGTTTCCAGGACCCATTCTTTATTTTCACCATAGTGATTTTCAGGGGGGGTGTTGGAGTTACTTCACACACACCTAGGATTTATTTTTCCTAAGGTTTTTCCTTTTTTATTATTCATTGTTAGTCATTATATAGTCTCCTATATTTAAGGAAGAATACTTCTCTAGGGAGAATATTCTCTTTAGTTTTCACTTCAGTTTGACTAGTTGAGTGGAGTCTAGATGCTGCATTGGTTTTGTCACCATGCAACATTGGGATAATGAATACCTAATTCACATTAGCCTTGGTATCATCAATTGATTGGAGAATTACCCATGATTCCTTGATTCTCTTCACTATGTTTCAGTCAATTAACTGAAGATTGGTAGACTAGTTAGCTTGGCTAAGTGGCAGTTCAATACTGTAACTGCCTGAGAAACTAGACTAGGTGGTAGTTTACTTTTGTAACTACTGGTGTGTGTCCAGATCACTCTAGACTACCACTATGGTGCATTGGATTCTCCTCCATTGCACATTGGTTGCGTTATACAAAGTATATCATGTGTAAATTATTCATTATTTAGAACAGTTAATGAGAATTCTTCCATTATTTCTCTCTTGCTTCTTCTTTCTCAATTTCTCTCTACAAATGTGTGTGGTATTTTCTAGCTATATCTATTATGCGTAGGTTCAAAACATTTACAATTTGAGTTGTTCGTTCTTTGAGTAATGGAAGTTAGAGAAGTAGATTTGAATAAGGAGTGCATGAGTCAAGAACAATTGATGGCATGTCAAGGAAAGACAAGACATGTCAAGGCAAGGCATGGATAGGATAGGCATGGCATGTCAAGAAAAGGAAAGGCATGGCATGCCAAGGCAACGAAAGGCATGGCATGTCAAGGCAAGACATGTAAATTCAATTCATGGCATGTAAAGGCAAGGTATGTCAATGAAAGTCAAGGTCTATTAAGGAAAGACATGTTAATTCAAGTCAAGACATGTCATGTAAATACATGGCAAGGAAAGGCAAGGAATGTCAAGGTAATGCATGGCATGTCAAAGTAAGGAATTCCAAAGCAAGGAAAGGATTGTCAAGGAAAGAAAAGACATGTCAAATAAAGGCATGGCTTGTCAAGGCAAGGCATGTTAAGGCAAGGAAAGACATGTCAAGGCAAGGAATGGCTTCTCAATGAAACACATGGCTTCTCAATAAAAGGCATGCCAAGGTAAGGCATGGAAAGGAAAGATAGGGCATGGATTGTCAAGGAAAGGTATGTCATGGAAAGGCATGGAAAGGCAGAGCAAGGTGAGGAATTTCAAGGAAAGGCATGGAATGTCAAGCCAAGGCATGCCAGGGAAAGTTAAGGCTTGTCAAGGCAAGGAAATGTTGGTTGTGGAGCCTGATTATCTTCCTGATTTAGAGGTCTTTTACTTTTAGCAGTGTTTATACCCCATGAAGTATTTACACCCCAGAAGTATGTACACTCTTCCACGTGGGGGAGTGCAGAGGGGGTACCCCCTTTACAGGGTATTGGGGGGTTATCCCCTCGACTGGGGGCTCTGGGGGCAAGCGGGCCCCCAACGGGGGTTCGGGGGTGAAGCCCTCAAAGCAAAAATTGCCTTGTAAAAGTATATTGTAATTTCATTGTAAATCTGGACCGTTCATTATAAGGTCGCAGATATAACAATAGAGATTATGTTAGGGTGAACCCACACTGGGTGAACCATGTAAATCTGTGTCTCTCTTGTATTGTGTATCTTTTGTGTTTTATTTCTGCATTTGTTTTATTTTATTGCTCCGCGGTCCTATTTTTCTAACAACTGGTATCAGAGCATAAGGTAACTCGCAGGAAAAGAGGGTTCCTGGTTCGAGTGGGAGCAATGTCGGAAGATGGAAAGTTTAGGGTCGAGAAATTTAACGTCCAAAACTACTAGTTATGGAAGATGCAGATGGAAGATTATTTATATCAGAAGGATATATTCCTACCATTGAGCGGAGTAGAAAAGGAGCCGATGGCCATGAAGGACGAAGAATGGGAGATTCTTGACAGAAAGGCTCTAGGAATGATACGGTTGAGCCTGGCAGCGTCGGTGGATTTCAATATCTCAAAAGAAAAGACAAGGAAGGGTTTGATAGACGCGTTGGCCAAATTGTATGAAAAACCCTCAGCATCCAATAAGGTATTTCTAATGAAGATATTATTTAATATGAAGATGTCGGAAGGTGGGTCTATTGTAGATCATTTAAATGAATTTAATATGGTTACTAATCAACTAAGTTTTGTAAAAGTGGACTTTGATGATGAGGTTAGGGCTCTTCTAATCTTGTGCTCAT
>JZKD02S0255941.1:767698-800914 GCA_000966675.3 Picea glauca | reverse complement strand
ATAGGTGGCATGATTTCAAGCAGCACCAAAGGAATCACATGTATTAGCAGTAAAGAGGATCTTCAGATATCTCAAAGGAACAAAAGAGTTTGGATTATGGTATCCAAAAAGAAAACATATGTCACTTATTGCCTACACAAATGAAGATTGGGCAGGTTGTATTGATGACCGACGAAGTACCAGTGGAGCAACGTTCTACTTAGGTGAGTTTTTGGTATCATGGATAAGTAAGAAACAATCATCAATATCTCTATCTACAACCGAGGTAGAGTATATTGCAGCAACAACATGTTGTACACAACTTGCTTGGATGAAACAATCTTTGACAGATATACAGGTTGAGTATGATGAGCCTATTCCAATATATTGTGATAATACAAGTTCCATCAATATCTAAAAAACCCGGTGATGCACTCTAAGACGAAGCACATTCCAATCAATTATCACTTTCGATGGGAACAAGTTGTAGAAAAGAACATCAGAGTTGAGTATGTGGGCACAAAAGAACAAGTGGTATACATCTTTACAAAACCACTTCCATGGGAAGCCTTTGAATGTCTTCGCCAAATACTTGGAGTTATTTCTACTCCAAAATGAATTCTTTTTGAATTATTATCTTATATGTGTTAGATGTACATAAGGAAGCACCATAAGAGGATAGTTCAGTTAGGGGGAGCAGCCCTGGATGGAAAGATACATTTTCCATTGATGACAAAGGGGGAGAGATTTATCACATTCAGAGGATAAAGGAATGGTTCCAAGGGGAGTAGATTTACTAGATACAGAGGACAGAGGCATGGTTCCAAGGGGACCATGAGTGATATGATTTCATTATTGCATCAGAGTGTTTCCATCAATGCCAATAGGAGATAGTTGATTAAGGTTGGTTGTCATTGATGTCAACCCTTGAAGAAAGCCCCATATCAGAAAGTATTGGGTAATGGACCCAATACTGTTTGATTTAAATATGACTCATTAATTTTTTTTCATGGTTAATAAGAAGTAAATATGGATGAAATCCAAAGTGGTCCCCTTATGGTGAAAGCCCTCACGGGAAGATGCTTTGCGGAGTAAGAGAACCCATCATTAATTGTGGAATAATGATATGAAGGACAATGAATTTTTCAGGGAAACTATCCTAGATGGATATTTCTTGTCATGCCATTTTCGATGGTATGTGGAACAAAACATAACTCCTCATGGTTAGAGAGTTATGGCCATGAGAAGTTGGAGACCCCAGGTTTGGGTAATGGAACCAAGTTTGTTTGATGGGTAACTATATTAATTATGATATATTTTTATATAATAATATCCTAGATGGATAGTACAAGTCATTCCATTTCTGGTGGTATGTGGAACGTCACACAACTCCTGACGGTTTGAGAGTTATGGCCTTACGAAGTTGGAGGACCCTCATATTTCATCTACAAGCCCCAAAAGGTCAACGTAGTAAAAGTGGTTTAAGATCATTTTAAAGGATAAATAATAAAGTGAAGTGATGAGTGTATTACAATTCAAATTGAATACAAAATAAATTATTTCATTAATAATTTTAATGGAGAAATTAGAAGTGGGTTAACCCTAAAATAAGGAAAGCCGGCCAAGTGACCTAGAACATGTTTTTAAGGAAGCTACTTGGAGAGTATAAATAAGAGGAAAGGATCTCTCATTTAACATACACTTGATCATATTAAATATCTATAGGTTTTTGAGGTAACCAAGGATATCTAAACTGGAATTCTGAGTGAAGTTCAAGAAAAGAAGGTTGAAATGCAAGGAAGGATAAATTCTTTTGATGGTGCTTTCTAAGGTATGTTATTTACAAGTCATCTCATCATTTTCTCTATAAATTTTTTTATATAATGAGTTAGACAATGAAATTGCTATGCCATTTCAAAAACTATCCAATTATCTGTGATAAAAAATTCATCTTGTGGGTTGTTGTATTTTGGGAGTTACACTCCATGGAAAATAGGGTTTGTGGCTAGTCCTGAAACTAGTTAAAAACAAGTGTTTCGGGTAAAAACATCGTAACTTATTCATAACAGATCCAAATTTAGTGAGACTAAATGTGTTGGTTAGGGTTAAGTATTTAGTATTATGTACAATAGTTTCAGATCAATTAAGAAAATATTCCATGCAGGGCATGCTCTATATGGTCGCTCTCTAGAATAATCCAAAATTCAGCAAGGTATGCCATTTTTTATATAAATCCTTTTCTGAGAGGTTCCAAGTAGTGACACTTGGAGGAATTGCATAAAACACACTGAAGAAAATTGTGTATCATTTTCATATCTTTATACATTACATCTATAAATTTATGATTAGTTCAAGTTAGGGTTGTTGACTAATCCAAAACTAGGCATGTGAGACTAAAGAAAAGTTTGATGAAAATGCTACTCTATTGTTGTTAAAGTTAAGAAAGGTTTGTAGGAATGTGATCATATACATCAGGTTTATTACATATCTACAAATCATATTTGGATGATGAAATTGACGAGGGATTTTGGTTGAGTTACATGTTGAGTACATGGTTGAGACAAGTAGTTGATGAGTTGGCATATACATGAGGTGTATAGTTGATGATGTTGACACATACATGAGGTGTATAGTTGATGATGTTGGTTGATGAGTAGTTGAAACATGATTGATACATACTTGGTACATGGTTGGATGTACTTGTTTATGGTATAGGTTGATTACAGGTTGTTTGGTATAGGTTGGTGCATGGTTGATGCACTTGTTTATGGTATATGTTGATTACAGGTTGAGGTATAGGCTGATGCATGGTTGATGCATGGTTCATATTTATTGGTACATATTTACAACAGTATATCTCACAGTGATAGTGTGATAGTGGTTCCATCATTCTACTTCTACTTCAGGGTGGCAGGATGGAGCAAGGACAGGTTGTTGTATCCACCTTTCAGTTGTAGCTGGAGAACAAAGGGGGTTGTAGCCTCCTTTTGGTTGTAGCCAGAGAATTGGGGAGTTGGATCTTCCCTTGGGTTGTAGCTTGAGAAGCTAGGGGGTTGGAGCCTCCTTCCAGTTGCATCTAGAAAAAAAAGGAAGATGGTGCTTCCAATGAATGTAATTCTTCAAGACATATAAGAAAAAGCATTATGTGGTTTTCTCCCGATTTGGGTTTCCATGTAAAACACTGGTGTACTATGTATGTATGTGATTTTTTATTTATTACTTTTCATTATTGGATAATAATTATACATTGATATAACAATTGAAGAAAAATGATTATAATTATGCTATTACTAATTCACCCCCCCTTTGAGTTATCCGACATCACAGATCTCCTATTCTCCTTGAGATGAATCAGCCCTCAAGTCGCTACTGGAACCCTTGCAACAAATAACCCACAAGCCTTTAACAGAACCCCACCTACATGATGAGGTGCTACACATGGGTCCTCTCCCAATACAACCGCGCGATATGACCGCCTGACCAACTCTATTGGCACTTCACCCTTATTAGTTCAGGGATGTTGAGGTGAAGCCACTCAACACTTCCACCTTTGAAACCATGGAACGAGAAATTCGGTGACCCAAATGCAATGGTCCAAATATACTACAAACTGATGGCCCTGGATGCTTGTTAGTGTTCTCCTATTCAGGGATTTGAAAATGATGTGTGCACCTTTCCTTCGGTGACAAATTTCCCAAACCGTACATGCCTTGATCAACAATTGAAAGAGCACATTAATCAATGGCTCATATCTAACCCTAATTTTACGTATCAGGGTTTTGAAAGACAAGGTTTGACCTTTCTCCCCAATACAACAAATCCTGAACTCCCGAAACTCAATGGGTGACCCTGATCCCACTAGATCAATGACCCAGATCTTCTATGAGTATTACACACTGGATGACCCTTTGTTTAACCTCCTCACATCTTATCACGATCGGTCGACTCTCATGTTTTCGACACCCTCCCTTGGAAGTTCTCCATCGTTCACTCGAGCTTCGATGAACCTTTGGTAATTATTCCAGATATCAACCTATCTGAACTTAGAGTTTCACACGACTCTAATCTCCACCTCCCTTCGAGCTATTTGAAGGTTCTAACCTTCTTGAGCTTGGGTTTCTTTGTTGGCTTCTGGATTCAAAGAATCCCTACATGCACACTTAGCACGGCTCTGTGATAACCTCCAGTTATCTGCGATGTTAACTCTATGCGCTCCTCGCAACAAATATTCTCTAACCACTCTGTGGGATTGAAGAACTTCAATTCCTCCCTCAGCCTGTGCACTCCTTACATGACTCTATACCTCAGTCACACATTTTCTGATATAAGCCAACATTACCCCTCCTAAGATTTCTGAGATAAAACTCAGAACTCTGTCATGCACTCTATGCAGACCTTCCACTTCACTCCTTGCAGGAATTCTCAGGGAGAGAAACAATTGAAACTTATACTTATACTCTCACAGACTTCATATACTCACCATGAAATCACAAGCATACACATAGCATTGAACAAATGCATAACAAATAAATATAAGAAAAATGTAACATGCCATTCAAAAGATACGAACAATATTCATCACATGCTATGAAAATTGGATCAAATCATTTTTATATTAATCCAGTTCTTGTATTCATGGTTCAATAGAAACAACTATTCTTCATACAATATCTGATTTTCTATTCTTATTTTCTCTCCTAATCTTCTACATCAAATTACAATAAAATCTCCAAATTGCAAATGAGAGAGTTTTCTTGAGTTTTTTCTCTCTCTCTCCTCTAAGCTATCTTATCAGAACTAAAATCCACCTACTAAAAATAAATTACAATAAATGCCTACTTATCCGACAGATGAGAGAAATTCTCATAAACTGTATTACAATCCCCCAAAACATAAATGCATGCATATATTTTCATATATTGCATAAATGTGTCCCGATTTGAAATTTAAACATTCTGAAAATGTGTGTTGGCCTATATGGATGTCCTCCACTCGTGTGTGCGTACGATGCTTCTGCATCATACTCCCCTACTGAAAACAAATTCATGGACTCCTATCCATGAGATCCTACACCGTCTGTCCATGTTTCTGGATCTCTGCTTCACTTTCTCAACTGGCATCTTCAATCGAGTGTCGTTTCCACTTCACCAAGTATTCAAAATATATTTTTGTCTGGGTCTTTTTACCAACTCTCTGATCAATAATCTTTTCCATTTGCGGCCTCTCAGCTACAGGCATCTGTTTAACCCATTGGCCTTCCTTCTGATCCTATGATATCTCTGTTTCATCTACTTTGTAAGGATATAGATTTTTTATATTAAATATGGTCGATATTCCTACCCCATATGGTAATTCAATTTCATAATCATTTTCCTCAAACTTTCACAAAATCTTACATGGTCCAATTTTCTTCATTTTCATCTTATTATAGGTTCCCTTTTGCAATATTTCATTTCTGAGATGCTCCAAAACCAAATCACCTACTTCGAAAAGCTATCTTCTATGTTGATCTGTTCTGCACTTATATTCCTGGCTAGAGTTCTGCAACCTCTCTCTAATTTTACCGTGGAGCTCCTACATTCCTGCTGCAAAATATTCAGCGTTAGCACTCCAAAATTCATTCTTCTCTAAGTATTTCAAATCAGAGACTCCTCTTGGATGCATTCCATACATAATATGTAATGGGATATGTCCTATACTCCTGTTGGGTGAATCATTACATGAAAATTCCACATGTGGCAGAACCTTATCCCACTGGATGTGGTGTTCAGCTACCAAAATCCTCAATAAGTCCCCCAAACTCCTATTCACTACCTTAGTATTTCCATCCATTTGAGGATGATATGATAGCTAAAATATAAATTCATCCCCAATTTATTCCATAGGGTCCTCCAGAAATGACCAACAAATTTGGTATCTTGGTCTGAAACAATACTCTTGGCTAAGCCATGAAGTCTAACACCTTCTTTGAAAAACAGATTTGCAATGTGAGTTGTATCATTGGTTTTCTGACATGGTATGAAATGTTCCATTTTTGAAAATCTATCGACTACCAAAAATATGGAGTCACAACCCCTTTGTGTCCTTGGCAGTCCCAACACGAAATCCATGCTTACCGCATCCCAAGGCCTCTCTAGTACTGGAAACGGTTGATACAACCCTGTATTCTAACTTTTCCCCTTTGCATGCTAACAAATTCTGCATTTGTTCACAAATGTCTTGACATCCATCCTTATCCCTAGCCAATATTATGATCCATTCAGCAGTGCAAAAGTTTTATCATGGACGAAATGTCTAGCCAATCCCCCACTATGTTTTTCCTTCAAGAGGTTCTCTCTCATAGAGAATTTCAGTATACAGAACTGGTTTCCCCTGAACAACACTCCATAATGAACTCTATTGTCACTTCTCCCTTCTCATTTTTGGGATCTTGAGGTGAAGCGACTCAACACTTCCAAATTTGAAACCCTGAAACTCGAAAGTCGGTGACCTAGATCTACCACAAACTGATGGACCTGACTTCTTGTTGGCATTCTCCTTTTTGGGGATTCAAAAATGGTGTGTGGGCCTTTTCTCTGGTGCCAAATTCCTCAAACCATACGTTCCCTGATCAACAGCTCACAGAGAACATTAATCAATGACTCAAATCTAACCTTGATTTCACGTATCGGGGTTTTGAAAGACAAGGCTCAACCTCACTCCCCAATACAACAAATCTCGAACTCCTGAAAATCAACAGGTGGCATTGATCCCACTGGATCGATGTCCCAGATCTCCTATGAGTATTACACACCAGATGAACCTTTTCTGAACCTCCTCATATCTTATCATGATCGAACGACTCTCATGTTTTCGACACCCTCCCTTGGAAGTGCTCCACTATTCACTCGATCTTCTATGAACCTTTGGTAATTATTCTAGATGTCAACCCATCTGATCTTAGAGTTTCGCACGAATATAATATCCTCCTCCCTTCAAGCTATTCGAATGTTCTAACCTTCCTGAGCTTAGATTTATTTGTTGCCTTCCAGATTAAAAGAATCCTTCTATGCACACTTAGCATGACTCTTCAATAACCTCCATTTATCCACAATGTTAACTCTATGTGCTCCTCGCAACAAATATTCTCCAACCACTCTATGGGATTGAAGAAATTCAATTCCTCCCTCATCCTACTCACTCCTTGCATGACTCTGTATCTCAGTCACACCTCTGCTGATATAAGCCAACATTACCCCTCTTAATATTTCTGAGATAAAAATTAGAACTCTGTCACACACTCTATGCAGACCTTCCACTACACTCCTTGTAGGAAGTCTCAGCGAAAGAAACAATTGAAACTTATACTTCTACTCTCATAGACTTCATATATTCACCATGAAATCACAAGCATACACATAGCATTGAACAAATGCATAACAAAGAAATATAAGCAAACTGTAACATACCATTCAAAAGATACAGACAATATTCATCACACGCCATGAAAATTGGATCAAATCATTCTGATATTAATACAATGCTTATGTTCATGGTTCAATAACAACAACTATTCTTCATACAATCTCTAATTTTCTATTCTTCTCTGCTCTCCTAATCTTCTACATCAAATTACAATACAATCTCTGAATTACAAATGAGAAACTCTTCTTGAGTTTTTTTCCTCTCTCTCCTCTAAGCTATCTTATCAGAATTAAAAGCCACCTACTAAACATAAATTACAATAAATCCCTCCTTATTCGATAGATGAGAGCAATGCTCATAATCTATATTACAATTCCCCAAAACATAAATGCATACATATATTTTCATATATTGCATAAATGTGTCCCGATTTGAAATTTAAACATTCTCAAAATGTGCGTTGGCCTATATGGATGTCCTCCACTCGTGTGTGTGTATGATGCTCCTGCATCGATATCATAACATTCATTTGACTATGAAAAAACAAAAAAAGACGGGCGAGAAGGAAGTATTATCTTATATTGGCATCAATTGTGTCTCCTTTGAATAGAGCACACAATTTTTTAGTCCACTTGTCATCATAATTTTGGGTTTAGCATGACCGTAGGAAGTTGACCTCGTTACATAGAGTTTACTCCTCCAACTGGTTACTCTTCCAGAACCTATGGAGATTTTTTATTGATGCCTCCTACATCTCATGGTTTCATCATTGAGTCTATGCTGCTAGATTCTTCCATATGTTTCATGCTCTTGTTCAAAGGATGTCTATCAACCTGTGTCATTCATTCCTCATAACTCTTGAATTTGCATATTGGCCATACCCTCAATTTGTCTTAGAATCACATGAAGTTGTAGTTCTATTGCATACCCTTGTCCTACTTTCTTCATTTGTAGGTAACATTGAACCCAACATTCGACATTTCATCATTGGTCATTGACTGGGTGGTTTCCCTTTTGTTCGACGACAAGACATCTACTCACACATTGGGATTCATGCAATGTCTTGGATGCCATTAGCCTTATTGGTGGTTTCCTCAGCTTTGTCATCAATTTTCCTTATTGGATGTTATTCAAAGGGTCCTTTTTCATGTACCACTTGCACGTAGAACATGTGAAAGATGCATAGGGTTGTTGATTCGTGAACATGTTCTTCATTCGATTTCCCCCAAATCATAAAGCTCTTACTTTGTACCTTGTGTTGAATTATGAAAGATGCCTTAATGATCTCCTTTCAGCAGGTCTCCTTCCATTGACTTCATCTCATATATTATGGAGACTAGACCTAGAGTCCTATGAGTACCTAGAGGCTTCCAGTCATTAGTGGCAATCTCTCTCGACATCTACAGTTGGGAATACATCAATGTCTTATGATCGATGGATTCTTCAAGTGCTCAACCCCGAATCCTTTATTCAAACTTGTAAGAATGTACTCATTGCCTTGATACCTACTTTCATCATCGATAGGTTTTGTCATGTTTGTTAATGGTGTAACTCAATGAACGGTAATCAAATGAAGTATCATTGTGTTCAACCTCAAATCCTTTATTCACATGATGTATACTTGCACCTTTTTCGGATTGTGTAGAAGACTTGAAGACAATTTATAATTGAATCATTCCTAATTTTTTTCTACCTTTCATTGAACCAGTACCTATGTGACTTCACTAATCATGGGAGATCAGATTGTACTCCATTGTATATAGACATCCTCAAATTGATTTTGAGACTGGTTTTAATGGGCCTTATTCATTACTATGAAAACCTTTGGCATGTAGCCACCTTTCTATTTCCTATTCATGTCCATGGAAAGTTGTTTGGTATATTTTCACATGGATCTACAGTGTAATTCAAATTGGCAGCCATGTATGCAAAGTCAGTACATATTGTAATGAGCAACTAGTTCTTCCAGTAGGGTCCCCATTACTCCACTTCTGGGTCTTATAATGTATTTCGGCCATTTTAGATACTCCTATTACCTCACATGTTAGAGGGCATCCGTTATAGAAATATTTTCCTCACCCTAGGAAAACTTGCATAGAGGGCCTTTTTCCATTTCCCTATGGAGACTTGAAGTCCCTTTATGCAAATTCCAAAGCTAAAAACAATATTTTTCCACATATATGCACCCTGCCTATATTACAACATGTGTATATGTAGGTTGCACCACTACATCCCATGTGCATCGATATTTGTGCCCAAAATTAAAAAATGGTGTCGGGTTTCCATGCCATGTCACGAGATTTATGATCCTTGGCATTCCATATACTAGAAACTTTCAAAATTGACCCTTCAGTTCCACTTGAAGGCTACAAATGGGCCAAATCCGAGCTATGGAAAAGACAAGAAGATTCAACTTTGAGAGCAAAGTTACTCTAGAGAAATTATTCACTTCGCATTGAGTCTGCATCCTTTTGTCCTTTAATTTTGAACACATTGTTAAGCCCCCAAGCTCTTCTCTTCTTGATTGAGAAACTCATTTTATGTCTTATATGAGCTTGTATTTGGTGGAGTATTGAAGTGGTGGAGGCCCAGTTGGAAGGAACTTATTTCCTTAGTTTTGAACCGTGCCGACACAGAAGTTTGTAACTCATTCACTTCTATTGATTATATCTTAATAGAAATGCTCTTTTATCGTCCAATTAGTATCTTGCAAATATTTGAATTGTTATTCGATGGGCATATTTGTTATGAATATTGATGGATTATGCTATCAAATTTTCTAACATTATCTATTATCATCATATGCTTACATTTCTTGGTTTTTGAGGACTAGTTGTAGGTATATTTCTTTGGGTCAAGAGCTCAACGATGGACTTCATCGAACATCTGGTCGAGGTAGGACTTTTATATTGTCTTACTATCATATTTTTTTATATAGCATACTTGATATTAGAGTTGATTTCTGCAGTCATTTCCGTGTGTTGTGGTTTACCCCTAGTCATAGAGAGATTTTCCTCGTAACAACTAATACTAGTCCACATTGGTTAACTGCTAGTTTGGATTTTCATTGATTAAATATAAATTAATCAAATGACTTCATCGATACCTCCTATCCAATGCTATGGTTATTCTTCCTCCCACTTATCCCCCCGATATTTAAAGGGGTCACACATAGTATTTCCATATCCAAAAACTAGCTTAAGCTTTCCCTCTCAAGGAAAGGCTTCCACCTCTTGCATAAATATTGCAAACCAACTCACACAAGAAAACTAGCCACATGAAAATTTGACACATTTCAATCATCGAGAAATAGGGTCCCTTACTCCCTCTCCCTTCTTTTTATAAGAATTTTGATCTTGACACTTGTCTTTTCATGAAATAATAGATAATTTTTAATAATAATTTTAGATATTATTCATCCTAAACACATGTCACTCTTCCCTCAATCTTCACATGTTTTAATTTCTTTTAATTACATATTTTTTGTTTTTTTCCTCACCTCTACAATTAGTTCCTAGATTTTCTCCTAGTTGTCCGTTAATTCCACAATTTCTCCTTTATTGTCTCTCCTAACTAAATTACATTTGGAGTTTGATTATGAATCTTCTCTTATTTAGGATTTAGAGTTTAGTTTTAGTTAGGACTCTAACTCTACGTTGACAACACATTTCCTCATGAAATAATTTCTTTTAATTTAAATTTTTATTTTATTAAATTCATGCACACATTGTGCACATGTCTAAAATTCTATTCTCTCCCTACTAGTATTTATTTAGTCTAATTTATCTTTAACCCATTATTATAAATTTACTTAGGAATAAACATTTAGAATTACATTTTATTATGTTCATAAATTTATATAAATTTTATATTATATTTTCTAACAATTTCTAAGTATTCATTTCATCCTCTAAGGTCTTCTAAAATTTTATTAATGTTTCTAGATGCTCAAGTTTCAATTTATTGTTTTCATTGTTAGATTGTATAAACTTTGGGACAAAGATTAAAACAAGAGGGGGTGTATGTAACATCCAGATATCATTGACCATATTTTCATAACACTAATTATTCTTTGTGGACACTTGCATGAAAATGATCTGGCTAAACATGGTACTTTATGATTATTTGATTTGGTTTATGAGTTAAAATTTATTCTATAATTGAATATTGAATTTGTTATGTTATTATTATTGATGTATAGCAGTGGCATGCATTATTATGAGGCTTCCTAAGTGTGAAGGAAACATGATAGGAAGAGGATGTTGATGGCATCGACAAAATTCCTTGGACTCTGGATTGAGTTAGGGAGTGGACTATTGACTTTGATTATGAGTACTTGATTTTATTATGCATGTGTTATTATGATGATTTTAGTTATAGATTTCATGTATAAGAGTTATTAATGTTATTTTTGTTAGTGGATGTAGGCATGGTGATGCTTGCTATGCTAATTTATGACTCAGATATGGAGTAAATGGGTCATGCACAGATATCAAATAGATTAGGAAGAGGTGTGGTAGCGTCCCTATCATAACCTAATAGGACTCCCGCTGTGAACTAAATTAAATATTGTTGAAATAATGTAACTGCAAAGAGTATTCTTATAATTATTGATATATTATTCATAGGATCAATCCCCATTATGGATTGATAATTTCGGTTATTGTAATAGGACCAAATCCCCTTTTGTGGATTGGTCAAAAGACAATTGTAATAGGCATAATAAGAAGTCACCCCAGTAGATATTAAAGAAGACCAGAAATATAATAAAGGTGGGTTTACCCACCCAGTTTGAGAAGTCGTCCCTACCAGTGAAGATACACTTCACATGTGTTAGACTTGTATAAATAAGGAGGCTAGTGCCTCTCTTAGATACAACTCACTTGCTCATTCTAAGAGACAAGTTCAGATCTACTATTGGAGAAGAAGGAGAGAGAGAGTGGAGCATATCTGGGAGAGGACTTTCTGTATTAGCATAATAGATTTCTTGACATTGTATTGGTTATCTATATTAAGGAAGCTTTGTTGGGTTTTCTTCCCCTAGAGATTTTACTAGGATAAATGTTGTGTCTCTTGTGATTGTGTATTTATCAGTGATCTTGGATTATGATATTATTATCTAATGAAATCCAAACATCTCTAATAATGGCTTAAACATTAACATGGTATCAGAGCTAAGCTGAAGGAAGCATATTTCACAAGTGAAAAACGTCACTGTTACCGTACATGAAAATTAGGGAATTTTATAGATGAATCTTTTCATCCCTGAAACCATCTAGAAAAGTGCGCCCTCCCCTAAGGATCACTTTGTCACTCTCAGTGCACCTTTTTAGTGGCTAGATCTCTTGGATAGTGAAACCCTAGTTTCACAAAGTACCAGAAGTACCTGAGTACCAGAGGTACCAGAAAACCAGAAGCACTAGTCCAGAAATCCACAGATCAAGTTTGGAGGAGAAAAAGTTGGATTTGCTCAGATCCAAACACACCAGGCTACTCTCCTTAGCCAAGCGTACCTCCTGGTAAGTTGAGTTTTTTATTTTGTGCACTTTCATTTTTCAGTCATTTTCCTAGCTCTAGGTAAAGATGTTTGCAAGCATTAAGCTTGTTGACAAGTTAGAAGGAGTGGAAAAATTTTGTGCCTGGAAATATAGGATTGGCCTCATTCTTGAAGAGAATTACCTAGCAATATTTGTCAAAGACGAAGTACCGGAACCCGATGATGCTCCAGAAAAGGCAAAGCATCAAAAGGACACAATAAGGGCCAAAAGAATCATTGCAGATTCAATCAAAGACCATTTGATTCCTTATGTGTCATCTAAGAAGACCTCAAAAGAAATGTTTGATTCCTTGACCGGACTATATGAAGGAAAGAACATAAACCAGAAGATGAATCTTAGAACTCAACTGAAGAATACAAGGATGTAGAAAGGAGAAATGATTCATGAATACTTCTCCAGAATCTCAGAATTCAAAGAACAGATAGAAGCTATTGGAGATAGCATAGACGAAGAAAAAATCATAATTATGACCCTAAATGGTCTCACAAGACCTTGGGATGATTTCATCTAGACGATATGTGCCAGAAAGGAGAAACTGAAGTTTGACAATCTATGGGAAGAATGGATCCAAGAAGAAACAAGAGTAATAAATCGGGAAGCATTACTAGCAAAGGATGATGATCAAGCCCTAGCTACTCACACCAAAGGAGGAAGGAAGAAACCCTACTTCTATAAGGAGACTCATAAAGAGCCTCAACAATCAAATAAATTCAATCATAAAGAATCTCATCCAAGGAGATTTCAGAAGAAAGGACAATGAAAGGAAAGAGACTACTCATCTGTACAATGCTATCATTGTGACAATATGGGACACATTGTGAAGTTTTGTCCAGTCAGATGAGAATAATACAAGAGAAAAAAAAAGAGGCTCCATACCCATGTAGTCGAAGATGGAGAGCCACCCGCAAAGATGATAAGAGAGGAGATCAAAGACCATGTGTTGATCTCATCCCTCTCAAGATCTGTAATACCTAGAGAGGACACTTGGCTCATTGATAGTGGTGCATCCAAGAACATGATGGGACAAAGAAACATTATAGCTTGTATCTCAGAGACAAAGTTTTTTCATAAAGTGGCACTTGGAGATGATTACCAATATCCCATCAACAAAGTGGGAGAATCAAACCATAAACTAAATTCAAAGAATTCACTAAAAATGAAGGATGTACTATATGTACCAGGCATGAAGAAGAACCTACTCTCCATTTCAACTTTAGAAAAGAAAGGCTTCCGAGTTTCCTTTATAGATGGAGAATGTATTATGTGGGCTAAGGGAGAAACCTTAAATGAAGCAATCATCATTGGCAATGAAGAAAATGGCTTGTATAAATTAAAGGGTCACTTAGAGGCTACTATGACCCACACCATTGAAAACTCATGTGAAATTTAGCATATAATATTAGCCCACATCAACTACAAGGCGCTACCATACATATGCAAAGAAGTAATAGGTTTACCAAAACTCAAAGGTGACCATAAAGGCGTATGCAATGGATGTGCACAAGGGAAGAACATCAAGAACCCATTTTTGAAGAGGGACAACAAGACAGAAGGAGTCCTAGAACTCATCCATTCAGATGTATGTGGCCCAATGCCATGATCCTCCATTAGAGGGTATGTATATTATGTATCATTCATTGATGATTACTCTCGTAAAACCTAGATATATTTATTGAAGACTAAAGATGAAGTGTTCAGTAAGTTCAAGGAATTCAAAGCCTTGATGGAGAAACTTTCTGAAAGAAATATCAAGATACTCAGGTGAGATAATGGAGGAGAATATACCTCAAAAGAGTTTGTGAACTTTTGCAAAGATGTTGGAATCAAGAGAGAACTCACTACTCCCTATAATTCCCAACAAAATTGTGTAGCTGAATGGAAGAGCAGAACCATACTGGAAGCTGTGAAGACTATGATCCATGATCAATATCTTCCTATGTTCTTATGGGCAAAAGAAGCAATGGAAATTGCTTATGTGCAAAACTGATTATCCAATAGTGCACTTGGGCTCAAGACACCGGAAGAGATGTTCACCAAAAAGAATCCATAAGTAAGCCATCTCAAAATATTTGGCTGTCCAGTGTTTATTCATATACCTAAAGAAAAGAGAAACAAGTTGGACCCTTCAAGAAAGAAGGGGATATTTGTGGGATGCTGTGAGGTATCCAAGGCCTTTAGAATCTATATACCAGGTCAACATCACATTGAGATCAGCAGGGATGTGACCTTTGATGAAGATGCAATGCTCAAGAAATATAAACTATGCCATCTTGAAGAGGTATATGAAGAGGAACACGTAATCCCCAATACTACAATGAGGGAGGTTCCCAGAGCTACAGAACCAGTAAGGGAAGTTGTAACTTCCCTTGATGAGGAACTTCTAGAAGACCATGATATAGTAGAAGTGCAAGAACCTCCTTAGATGATGATCCTCCATAAAAGAAATCCAGCTTGGGCTAGAGATCTTATTCAAGATGGAGAAAAGTATGGTGTTCCCCAAGGAACTACGAGACAGGTGAAAAGAACAAATCCATTCTCTAGTTATACGACTTTGATGTGTGATCTCCTAGAAAATGAGCCTACCTACTTTGAAGAAGCCATCAGAGAAAAGAATGGGAATATGCCATGATAGAGGAATACCAATCCATAATGAAGAACGAAGTATGGGAAATAGTTCCTAGACCAAAGGATAAAGATGTGGTATCCTCCAGATGGATCTTCAAAATAAAACATGTTGTTGATGGAAGTATTGAGAAGTATAAAGAAAGATTTGTCGCTCGTGGCTTTTCCCAGAAGGAAGGCATTAACTATGAAGATGCATTCTCTCTTGTAGCCAGATACACTTCAATCAGAACCATCATAGCTCTTGTAGCTAAGATGAAGTGGAAGCTACACCAGATGGACGTAAAGACAACTTTCCTAAATGGTGTTATAGAAGAGGAAGTGTATATAGAGAAACCTTAAGGATTTGAGGTTGAAGACATGAAGTCTCATGTCTGCATATTGAAGAAATCCTTATATGGATTGAAGAAAGCTCCTAGAGCTTGGTATGGACGTATAGACAGTTTCTTGATGAGCTTAGGCTTTACCAAGAGTAAAGCAGACTCTAATCTCTACTTCAAAATTATGAATAATGAGCCAGTAATTCTTAACTGGAGAAGAAAATCTCATCGTTGAATGTAAAAAGAGACTTGCCTCGGAATTTGAAATGAAAGACCTTGGCCTAATGAATTATTTCTTAGGTATTGAGGTATGGCAGAGTCCTGAGAGGATCTTCCTTAACCAAGAGAAGTACACGGTCAAAATTTTAAAGAGATTTGACATGTTGGAATGCAAGCCCATGAATACACCCATGGAAGTGAAACTGAAGCTCTTGTTTGATACTTCATCGAAAATGATTGATGCCACACTGTATAGACAGATTATTGGATCGTTGATGTACCTGACAAACACCAAGCCAGACATTTATTTTTTTGTGGACACCTTGAGTCAGTTTCTGGTAGAACCCAGACATGTTCACCTAGTGGTTGCAAAACATGTGATGAGGTACCTTAAAGGGACAATAGATTATGGTCTCAGCTACGATGGAGATCATAATTTCACATTGAGTGGATATATTGATGTAGATTGGGAAGGAAGTGTTTTTGACAGGAAAAGCACTTCAGGATGTTGTTTCAATTTGGGATCAGCTATGATCTTGTGGCAGAGTAGGAAGCAATCTAGCATTTCTCTCAGCACAACAGAAGCATAATACATTGTTGCATCTTTTGCCAGCTACGAAGCTATATGGCTTCGAAAGTTGTTGACCGGCCTATTTGACTTAGAGATGAGAGCAACCTTGATTCTATGTGACAACCAGAGCTGCATAAAGATGACAGAGAATCTTGTATTCCATGATAGGTCAAAGCACATAGATATCCGCTATCATTACATCCATGACATGGTATAGAGAGGATCCGTGAAGCTCCAGTACATTAGCATGGATGAACAGATTGTTGACATGTTGACCAAGCCCCTATCTCGTGTGAAGTTTGAGTACTTCTAAGATAAGCTTGGCAATAGTCCGAAAGGACCTTCCTCAAAAGGGGGAGTAGATGGGATGTGTTCCTTACTTCTAACCTAGTTGTTAGACGTAAATCAAGATGAGATGTGTTCCTTGCTTCTGATCAAGTTGTTAGAAGTAAAGCAAGATGAGATGTGTTCCTTGCTTCTGACATAGTTGTCAGATGTAAATCAAGATGAGATGTGTTCCTTGCTTCTGACCGAGTTGTCAGACGTAAAGAAAGATGAGATGTGTCCCTTGCTTCTGACCTAGTTGTTAGATGTAAATAAATATGAGATGTGTTCCTTGCTTATGACCTAGTTGTCAGACGTAAAGCAAGTTGAGATGTGGTCCTTACTTCTGACCTAGTTGTCAGATGTAAAGCAAGATGAGATGTGTTCCTTTCTTCTGACCGAGTTTTCAGACATAAATCAAGATGAGATGTGTACCTTGCTTCTGAATTAGTTGTCATATGTAAAGAAAGATGAGATCTATACCTTTCTTCTGACCAAGCTGTCAGACGTAAAGAAATATGAGATGTGTACCTTGCTTCTGACCCAGTTGTCAGACGTAAAGCAATATGATGTGATGAGACTAGCAGTGAGCTTCCGACTGGATAGATGTGATGTAAATCCAGTCTAGTATCCTACTTCTGACCAGATAGTTGTGACATAAAGCAGGAGGAGTATCTTGCTTCCAGCTTGAGTGTTGTGATGTAAAGTAAGACGATGAGATGAAACTAGTACTGTGCTTCTAGCATGATAGCTGTGATGTAAATCCAGTCGAGTATTTTTCTTCCATCTTGAGTGTTGTGACGTAAAGCAAGACATTGAGATGAGACACGTACTGAGCTTCTAGCTTGACAGCTATGATGTAAAGCCAGTATTGTATTATGATGAGACAACCTTGTGCTATGATGATGATGATGTATCAATTTTTATACTAATACATATTGATGCAGATGATGATGGCATTACTTTGAGAATGACGATGTTGTCTATGAAGAAAACTTCCGATCATTTATAGATATGCCAGTCAGTGTTCCAAGATGATATTGATGATGTTGTCCTCTCACCCACTTGATGTTGTTGATGATGTTGTCCTCTCTCTCTCGCATGATGCCGATGAAGAATACCCTTATTGTTAAGGGGGAGTGTTGAAATAATGTAACTGTAAAGACTATTCTTATTATTATTGATATATTGTTCATAGGATCAATCCCCATTGTGGATTGATCATGTCAGTTATTTTAATAGGACCAAATCCCCTTTTGCGGATTGGTCAAAAGACAATTGTAATAGGCAGAATAAGAAGTTGGCCCCAATAGATATTAAAGAAGACCAGAAATACAATAAAGGTGGGTTTACCCACCTAGTTTGAGAAGTCGGCCCTGCCAGTGAAGAGACAGTTCACACGTGCTAGACTTGTATAAATAAAGGAGGCTAGAGCCTCACTTAGATACAACTCACTTGCTCATTCTAAAAGACAAGTTCAGATCTTCTACCGGAGAAGAAGGAGAGAGAGAGAGTGGCACATATTTGGGAGAGGACTTTCTATATTAGCATAATAGATCTCTTGAGATTGTATTGGCTATCTATATTAAGGAAGTTTTGCTGGGTTTTCTTCCCCTAGAGGGTTTCCCAGGACAAATGTTGTGTCTCTTGTGATTGTGTATTTCTCAGTGATCTTGGATTATGCTATTGTTATCTAATGAAATGAAAACATCTATAATAATGGCTTAAACATTAACAAATATTAACGACTACCTTGTTCCCGAGACGTTCATGATGCCATGAGGGAAGAATGAGATAGTCTATCATGAGGATTTTCGAGGGGTGCGCAATAATGAATATTCCTTATTCCTTAGTAAACCCTTAGTCTCACACAAGGTTGACAAGTGGAGTATTGACTCCAAGCATCAGACAACTTCCAAATTGAGTAAAAAAATAGAAACAAAGAGAATGGTGAGTGACACCCTTGGAGCACGTTGATGCGTCTTGAAGGGAAAGCTACATAATAAATCTAAAATGAAAATAAATAAATCTAAACCTGAGTGTCTAGAGAAATTAATAAAAAATTTGAGGACCTTAAAGGATGAAATGAATACGCAGAAATTGTTAGAAAAGAGAACATAAACTTTATATAAATTTATGAACATGAACATAATAAAATATAAGTATAAATGTTTATACCTAAATAAATATATAATAATGGGTTAAAGGGAAATTAGACTAAATAAAAACTAGTAGGGAGAAAAAAAAATTTTAAACATGTGTACAACGTGTGCATGAATTTAATAAAATAAAATTTTAAATTAAAACAAATTATTTCATGAGGAAATGTGTTGTCAACAAAGAGTTAGTATCCTAAGTAAAACTAAACTCTAAATCGTAACTAAGAGAATATTCCTAATCAAAATCCAGCAGTAATTTAGTTAGGAGACACAATAAAGGAGAAATTGGGGAATTAAGGGACAACTAGGAGAAAGTCTACGAACTAATTGTGGAGGTGAGAAAAAGTTCAAAATGTATTTAATTAAAAGAAATTAAAACATGTGAAAATTGAGGGAAGAGTGACATGTGTTTAATATGAATAATCTCTAAAATGATTATTGAAATTTATCTCTTATTGCATGAAAAGACAAGCGTCAAGATAAAATTTCTTATAAAAAGAAGGGAGTGGAAGGAGTAAGGGACCCTATTGTTGGATGAATAAAATGTTGTTAAATTTTCATGTGACTAGTTTTATTGTGTGAGTTGGCTTGCAAGTTTTGTGCAAGAGGTGGAAGCATCTCATTACAAGGGAAAGCTTGAGCTAGTTTTTGGATGTGAAAATTATGTATGTGGGGGAAGAAGAGTACCTCTAGCGTTGTGAAGTCATTTGATTAAAAGGAGAAGGAAGGGACATAGTGCAATATTCCAAGTTGAAGATCATCCTCATATATTATTATACATCCAATCATGATATTTGATTGTCTATCTATTTTATTGTAAATAGAATCCTTGATTTGTAAAAATGAATATGTATGGGAAGAACATCTTGGTAGTGACATAATATTTCTACCATATATATATATATATATTTATTTATTTAAAAATAACATAGACATCGTTTAATTGATTCAAATAACATGTTCTAATTAGGATACTATTGATCACACTTGATTTGTTTCATTTCCTTGATTACCCATGTAATGTTGCATAGATTGCTTGGATCCAATATATTTTGAACACCTATGTTTGTTCCTTTCTATTTACTTTTTTTAAAAATTCTGAAGAGTGTTTTGAATGACCATTGATGTGTTTAAGTTTTGATGGTGTAATTGGCTTAACATAATCCAAACTAGTCTTTTACTAAAATTTATAGCTTACTCACTCTATCAACACCATTATAAACCCAAGTAGCTCCTCTCCTTTCAAAGATGTTGAAACTTCAAAGTTTTACAAAGTTCTACTTTTTTTTCCCTTACTCAGGTTGAAATATTGCATGACCTAGAGCACTAGTCTTTTAGCTCTTCCATCTCAATTCTTGACATTTAAAATTTATGTTATGTACACACTTAGCCACCAATTTTGTTTCCACATCGATTAGGTCAATAGATCTTGATTACCAAAACCTTGGATCCAGTAATATATAAAATATTTCAACCATGAACCCAGGCCATTCTATCCAATGACTATTTCAATGTGCACCCAAAAAAAGAGAGAAACTACACATAAATGCAAATTAGGGTTACCAATAGCATACCTGATATCCAGATCCACTATCAGATCTTTAGTCCATTGATGGTGCCAAGAGATGGCGTTGGCATTTGATGAATGACATTTTTATTTGATGAGTTCATGAGGCCATTCATGATAATAAGGATTGCATAAGGTTATGAAATGGATTTATTGTAGAAGTAGAGAATTTGGATTGTATTTATCAGAAGTTAGAGTTTATCTTGAACAATATTAAATCTATGGGCACACGTGTAATACTACACTCTCTTCAAAAAAAAAATCATTCAATCGATGCAAATGCATGCTAGTCAAGATTGTCGTCAAGTTGTTCTTGTTGTTGTGGATATAGAGAGAAGAAATGTTAACTTGAATATGAAAAAGGAAACTGTAACGGTTGGCATTGAAGAGTAAAAATTGAATCTGTTGAAGTTGAGAAGAAGGTAGGTAATTATGTTCTAGTGCAATTCATGTTGGGTAGTTCAACAAATTAAAGAGTTTCTCTAAGAAATCCACCAAAGGTATTTGACTAACTGACTATTGTGAAGTCTTCACCACCTTATGCATAGGAAAGAGTTCAACTTTCTTTGGATGGAGAAGTGGAAAGTGAAAGGGTTGTAAAAGTTATTTCTAGTGAATTCGTAGAGGTTGTGAATCCCTAGGAAAAGGAAGCACTGAATCCTTTCCTATAAGGATCATTGAATAAAGTAATACACATATTACTTATGGTGTTTATTCATTATTACATTTACTCATCCCATGAGTTGGTTGTAGAAATCATGCCAATGGATCTAGGTGATCTAGGAGGATCTAAGAATGATCACAGAGGTCCTCAAAGATATGGAACATCCACAAAGGTCCATAATGGTTCAGAAATGGTCAAAAACAAGGTGTCCTAAAATCTCTTGAAAATTCCATCAATGCATAGATCTCATTGTCAAATTTCTAATGAAAAAAATGCCTCATTAAACAGAGTTCATATGAAAACATTATTATTGGTGAAATTTTCAGTCAGCCTGATCAAAGGTCAAAGTACAGAGAGAATAAAGAAGTGACATGTGTCACACCTATAGTGTGATATGTGGCACCTAATTGATAGCTGAATGGGCAAGGTACAATTCATCAAGTGTTGAAAAGTGGCTTCAATCAAGTGCTGACAAGCGACATTGAAAGGACCAATGAGAGGAAGCCACATGGAAACTACACATTGGCCTATATTGGTTAGGTTGTGTAAATATTTTTTCACCAAGGTTCAATCACATGAGCTCCAAAAGGTATTAACAAAGTTGCCTTACCAACACACCATACATTGGTTCTTACTATACAAATGGCATGTTATATATTTAAGTTTATACAAAGTTACATATGGGTGGCTAAAGGGATGAGGGCCTAAGCCCTCGACCCTTAGCCCCGGTCCTTACCATACCAGATGACCCACCATATATCACAGAGGGATATTAACACAAATTTCAACGAGAATATTGTAACAGTGACCTACTATATATAAAATATAGTTTTAACCAACTCTCCTAATGTTCGTATTTGGTTACAAAACCATCTAAACCATATTTAAATGCATGCAAATAATTTTAGATTTTGGTTAGAAGGGGGTTCCTATTTAATGGAATGCACCCAAAGAAAAAGGACACAACATTTTATGAATATAATTTAGTCTTGTAAAGCATTCCAAGAGTATGAAATTTGCGAGGCTACACCGTAAAGCATGCCTGGGGTCGCCTTGATGGAATTTCAAGTATTTTATATCATTTTTGGATGATTTTTTTCTAGGAAATCAATGGTGCACTCCATTTACTCATTTAGGAAACATGTAAAAAGGTCATTGTAAAATGAAAGCATTTGAGAATTAATAAAAGAGGTCTTTATTGGAAGTGGACCCGGAGATGTAGCCCCAATTTGTGTGAACTCTGAATTTTCCACCTTTTTTATGTGATTATATTATTGTTGTTCATTTCAAGTTGAATCATTTGGAAGTTATTTATCATTAAAGTGGAAATGGCTAGATAACTATTTCACATGTAATTTGAAAAAATGTCAAGCAATCATATTTCGAAGATCAAGTAGATGTATATGTGTATTTTAAATTATCAACATCTAAATATCTTTCAGATAAAGTTGGTATCAGAGAAGGTTTAATAAGTATTTTGCAAGTGGATGCTTACAAGAGAAAAAAAAAACTTGGTAAAGGAAAACTTGCAAGTTATAAGTTTGAAATTAGAAAAATATTTCGAGGACATAGGATGGCTTTTGAAAGAAAATAAGAATATGAGCCCATGGGTCATGAAGAGATCAGAGCTACACTTCAATCATTAAAAGAAACATATATGAGTTAGAATAGAGAATTCAAAGGCCTGCAAGTGGAGAATCTTCGGTAAAAGGATAAGGAGGAGGTGAAGATGATGGACCTTCCGAGCCCCCTTCCCATTCATCATCATCATCATCAATTTATTCTTAAGCAAATAAAAATTCTTATCATTGAAAGAAGTCCTCTAAGAAGTTTGAGCATAATATGTCATTATTAAAATTGGATGTTAAGTTAGAGTTGCTAACATATGATGGAGAATTGAAGGCCAATAAATTGGACAATTGGATCAATAATATAGAGGTATATTGCGGGGTTCAAATAATTATGGAGTAGGCTACAAAGATATAGTTAACTTCTCTTCAACTAAGTCACACTCCATTAATATGGTGGGAGAGTAAGATGCAAGTTGATCTGGTTCAAAAGGGTAAAGTAATCTCTTCTTAGGATAAGTTTAATAAGGCTATCATAAAAAAATTATATCCACTAGCACATACACTAATGACAATGATCGAATGAAGTCATCTAAGATAGGGTAAAGGACAAAATATTCAGGCATATACACAAGAATTAAAAAATAAGGCATCACCCCTAGGAATTTTGTTGTATGCTCATGAAACTCTTCTGAAATAAATTTGTGGTATGCACTCATATCTTTGTCACACTACTCTAATGTTTATCCCTACTAACATTGATAATGTATCAGTACAAGATACACATATAGAGGCTAGTAAGGGTAAGGATGCGAGCGAAGATAAGAATCCATTCAAGTATGAGAAGAAACCAAAAGGAAAATGGAAGAGTAAGAAATCATCCATAGTTAAGCAAGTTGAGGGAATATCTACATTTTCTCATTGTAAAAGAAAGGGACATGAGGAATCACAGTGTTGGAAGTTTCATCCAGAATTATGACCGATGAAATCCAAGGATAAAGGGAAGAAGAACATTGTTGCATCAACTCATCAAGATCTAGGGCCATATTCCGGAGATGAATCCAATATCATGGCCATATGAAGAAAAGATATATCATATATCATTTCAAATTATTTAGTTCAATATTCCAAGGTGGAAAGTGATATTGAAGTACGGTCAATAAAATTTAATATTTAAACTAAAATTGATTAGTCATGATTTTATTTTTAGGGTGCACAGACTAGCTTAGGATTTAGTGCCTTGGAATAGGATTTTGTGAGTAAAATTTTCCAAGGCAATTAAATCAACATATGTGTCTGAGACAGGGAGTTGATAAGTCCAATGTATAATTGGTAATATCAGGAGGCTCCTCTCACACCGGAGTTAATCATGAGGTCGCATGAAGTTAGTTGAAGGGATAACCCCTAGATACTCTCCTAGTGTCAAAGATATTTCTATGGATTTATTCATATTTTGGGATCTTTCTAGTGCCCATACCTCTGTGAGAGGTGGTGCTTTCAAGGTTTCAGGCTTTACTACCCTACCCATATAGTGATCCGGACTTACAACTTCTTGCCTTTGCATCGGTTATATAGTGGTTTATTAGTCTCTTGACTTAGGTATCTAATAGGTTACTTGCAGGGGTTATTCTGCTTGTAGCCTAAGTCAAATAAGGGCCAGAAAACACACAGCCTTTATGGAGGATTACCTCTCCAAGGGGATCTGACCAATTGGTTGTGAATCCCACGAGGGACCTTATAAATGATTCTATTACCTCCAAATTTTAGTGGGGAGTCTCAGGTCCCTCTTGGACGAGACATACCTTCTTTAGCGAGGGAGGCCACTCAACCACTTTAGACCATTTGCATGCATATTGGTTGTCTCACTTTTTTGGTATGCTCTTTGACTACTAGTCGACCTTAGGAATCTATTTTAGGTTTCATCATTATGGGCAGTGGAGTTTCTTTTGCTCCCTCATTTACTGCTACCCACCCCATGATACCTACTAATTTCATTAGGATGGACCCTTCCGTTTTTTACAATGGTATGCATAATTATGGTACTCAGTCCACACCTTGGTTCTCTAATTATTTTTCTCATGGTATGCTTGATATGTATTCACACTTGCCATCCTCTATCTCGCCTCCTTATGTGAATACAAGTTTTGGGTCTGGGGGCATGATGCCTCTGTCTTATCCCTCTCCATTTGGTGGGATTCATATCCTTCAAACACCTCTTATGGTAGGAGGTTGGAATCTTCCTTCCTACGAGTCCACTATGCAAGAAGTAATTGCCCAATTAAGAAATCATTCTACTTATCACACTCCATCCACTTATCCTTATTCCGCTATGTCAGTTTCTATGAACACTTTTCCCATGGTGTACCTTTGTCTGTCCTCTGGTGTTATTTTTATAGTATGGGCAACCCACCTCATGAAGTTCCTTCACCTGGGGGCAACATATATCCTCACGTGAGTAACCCTTGTCATGTTGCTTTCTCCTCGCAAGCTGCTTCCTCAGTGTTGATGCCCTTACAACCCTTTATGAATTAGTATGGAGGAGGATATTGACCTACCAGACAGGGACAAGGTGTAAACCAGGATCCTTCCTCACCTACAATTTCTCAAAATCAATCTTTCCATGCACCTTGGACTCAAATGCCACAATTCACTACAACAACAAGTCCAGTCACTGTGTGACATACTGGAATTATATCACTAACCTTTGCTAGTCATGTCGATGATTGGTCAACAACCTCTGCAAGTCATGTTGAAGACATGAAACCAGCTATTGCAAGTCATGCTGGGGGCACAAGTCCAGTCATTACATGTCATACTGGAATTATATCACCAAACTCTTCTAGTCATGTTGGATATTGGCCGACAACCTCTGCAAGTCATGTTGAAGAGATGCAACCAGCCATTGCAAGTCATGCTAGGGGCATAAGTCTAGTCACTAAATTTCATACTAGCATTATGCCACCAACCTCTACTAGTCATGTTGGAGATTGGTCGACAACCTCTGTGAGTCATGTTGAAGACCTGCAACCAGCTGCTGCAAGTCATGTTGGGGGCACAAGTTGAGTCAATGCGTGTCATACTGGCATTATATCACCAAACTATGCTAGTCATGTTGGATATTGGTCGACAACCTCTTCGATTCATGTTGAAGACCTACAACTAGCCACTACAAGTCATGTTGGGGGCATGCATCTGATCATTGCTAGTCACACTGCACATCCATCACCAACCTCTGCTAGTCATGTTGGGGATCCATCACCAAGCTTTGCTAGTCATGTTGGATATTTTCTACTAGCCTCTGTAAGTCATGTTGGAAGCATGTCACCAGCCACTACAAGTCATGCTGGGGGATTTCATATGATTGAGAAGCCTACATGTCTTGGACGTAAGCCTAGATTCCTTTGCAGGACTTGTGAAGGAAGTCACCTCACTCATTTTTGTCCTGTCACTACCAGGATTCCAGAAGCATGGGGCTCACCTAAGGCCCCTTTGGGTTTTGAGGCATTTATGGTTTCACAAAACTCTGTTCCTTCTTTGGTTAATACAACAGTAATGTTGATGCAATCTTCGGCTGACACACCTTTCCCTTTAGGGGTTGATGCATCCTTTGACCTTGTTGTCTCACATCACGTTCAACCTATGGTCATGTCGATGCAATATTCGATAGACACCTCTCCTATGTTCTGGGGTGATGCATCTCTTGACCTTATTGTCTCACATGTTGTTCAACCAATGTTCTTGTCGATGAAATCTTCGACCGAAAAAAATCCTTCTTTTTGGGGTGATGCACCTCTTGACATTGTTATCTTGCATATTATTCAACCAATGGTTGAGGAAGTGGTTGTAATGATGCAATATTTGATCGACCCCACTCTTCTCTTGAAGAGTGACAAGTCTAAGGAAGCGGTCACGCCGATGCAATTTTTGGTCGATCCTACTCTTTTGGTCCTGGTTCTATACCTTCTATGCCACGTCCTTAGCATTTCTAGTCTTGCACCTTCTGAAAAAGAGAGAGCTTTACTCTTCCTGAGCTCTCTCCCTCCAAGTCTTGACGAGGTTCCCTTTGCTTGGGATGGTCTTGTGAGGTATCCAATGCCTCCGCCTATGTATTCTCTAGGATTAGACATTATCCTATATATCAAGGAGACGATAACCTCAATTATCACTTTGTCCTCCTCGACTTGGAGAGATTTGGGTCTTCCCAAGCATGTGTTGGTTCTTCATAAGATAATGGCGTTCCACAGATGGTTTGCATGAGAGCCTTGGCCTCACCCGTGGCCTGCCACCTAGAATCTCCCTAACGACTCTCAATTAAGCTCTTTTCCGACTCGTCCAAAACTGAAAAGATCACTAAGTGATTTGTCCCTTTCACACTCATTAAAATTGGATTTGAAAGATCATGAGTCCTAGTTAATCTCTTTTCTGACATGCTATCAAAAATAGAAAAGATTGTCGAGTGTACTTGTCTTTTTCACACTCGTAAATTGGATTTGAAAAGACATCTATTAGGCACAAGTTTACCCCTTTTCACACCAAGTATACTAAAAGACATAAAAAAGGACATTTTTTGGCATTAAGTTGTGATTGCATCTCATGCCCTTGCTTGTTGTATTGAGCCTTTAGTTGGTTCTCTCTTTGCGTTATAAACCATTTCCTAAGTAGTTTCCATCTTCAACCAAGCAGAGCCTTGTTTTTATCCTTCAAAATTTGACACCCTATACCCTGGAGGGAACATCACCCTAAGTGTCCATCTCTTGCATGCATGTCCTTGCATTGAGCATAGGTACGTTCCACTGTTGGAACTAGTTTTTCTTACTTGTGACACTCGTTCCCTCCTCTATATCATAGCATTCATTTGTTATGAAAAAACAAAAAAAATATGGGAAGGAGGGGAATACTATATTTTAATTGGCAGTAGTCATGTTTACTTTGAATAGAGCACACATTTATTGAGTCCACATGTCATCATAATTTTGGGTTTAGCATGCCCTTAAGAAGCTGATCCTTCTACAAAGTTTTCTCTACCAACTAGTTACTCTTCCAGTCCCTATAGAGAACATTATTGATGCCTCCTACATTCAATTGTCACATCATTGAGTCCATGCTATCGGCTTTCACCATATGTCTCATGCTCTTGTTCAAAGGAAGTCTATCAACCTGTGTCGGCCACTCCTCAAAAATCTTGACTTTGCATGTTGGCCATACCCTCAGTTTGTCTCACAATCACATGATACTTTGGTCTTATCATGCACCCTAGCCCTACTTTCATCATTGGTAGGTCACCTTGAACCCAAAAATCAACATTTCATCATTGGTCATTGACTGGGTGGTTTCCCTTGTGTTCGGCGGCAAGACATCTACTCACACTTTGGGATTCATGCAGTGTCTTGGATGTGATTAGCCTTATTGGTGGATTCCTTACCTTTGTCAGTAGTTTTTCATCATTGGCTACTATTCAGAGGGTCCTTTTCATGTACCGCTTGCATTTGGCACACACGAAAGACACATAGGTTTGTTGGTTTGTGAACATGTTCTTCATCCATTCTCCACCAAATCATGAAGCTCCTGCTTTGTTCCTCATGCTAACTGATGAGAGATGCCTCAATGCTCTCCTTTCAGTGGGTCTCCTTCCATCGAATTCAGCTCATTTATTTTGGATATGGGACCTAGAGTTTTATGAGTACCTTGAGGCTTGGAGTCATTAGTGGTAGGCTCTCTCACCATTGAAAAATGGGAATACATCAATGTCTCATGATCAATGGATCCCTGAAGTGTTCGACACCAAATCCTTTATTCACATTTGTAGATATGTACTTGATGCCTTGATACCTAATTTCATCATCGATACGTTGTCTCATGTTTGTTAACAATATACTTCAATGATCGGTAATCAAACGATGTCTCATCATGTTCGACCTCAACTCATTTATTCACATGATGTACACTTGCACCATTGGCAGATAGTGTAGAAGACTTGAAGACATCACTATGTGGCTACAAATTTCCTAAGTTGTTGCTTCCATTTCATTGGACCAGTACCTATTTGACTTCAGTGATCATGGGAGATCTTATTGTACTACATGGTATACAGATATATTCAGATTGATTTTTGAGACTGGTTTCACTGGGCCTTGTTCATGACTATGAAAACTTTTGGGATATAACCGCATTTGTATTTTCCTATTCATGGCCATGAACACTTTTTTGGTATATTTTTCACATGGTTCTGCATTGTATTCTTGGCAGCCATGTATGCAAATTCAGTACATAATTTAATGAGAAATTGAGTTCGTCCAGTTGGTTCTCTACCACTCCACTTTTGCGTTATTTATAATGTATTTCGGTCATTGCAGATAATCCTATGATATCACACATTAGGGGGCATCTGTTATAGAAAGATTTTCCTCACCATTTCTATCTTACACAGAAGGCCTTTTTCCATTTCCCTATGTAGACGTTTTATCCCTTTTTTTTGAATCCAGAGCTAAAAATATATACATTTTTTCCACATATATGCTCCCTAACTTCTATGCAAGATGTGTATATTCTTGCGGCTCCATCACAGCTCGCGTATATCGGGATTTGTGACAAAAAATACAAAATGAGGTCGGGTTTCCATGTCACAACAAAGGACCTCTGATCCTTGGCCTTCCATATACTAGAAATGTTCTGACTTCGCCCTTAAGTTGCATCTTGGAGGCTATAAGAGAACAATTTCAAACTATGGAAAATAAGGAGAAAGCATTCAGCTTTGAGAGCAAAGTTACTCTGGAGAAATTACTTCATATTGAGTCTGCATCCCTTTGTCCCTCAAGTCTGAACATATTGTTCATCCCCCAAACTCTTCCATTATTATTGAGAGGACCTCTTTGCCTCTTTCTCACGAGCTTGCCTTTGGTGGAGGATTGAAGTGGTGGGGACCTAGTTGGAAGGAACTTGGTTTCAAATCGTGCCAACACAAAAGTCTGTAATGTTGACACTTCTGCTGATCAATTATTAATAGAAATACTCCTTTCTTGTCCTATTGGTATCTTGCAAATATATGATTATTATCCATGGGTGTGTTTGTAATGTTTATTAATGGATTATGCTATCTGATGTGATAACCCCTTTTATATTATCACTATATACTTTCTTTGCTTGTTTGTTGAGAACTTCTCACAAGTATAAATATTTGGGTCAAAGTGCTCAATGGTGGAACATCATCAAACGTTAGATCGAGGTAGGCCTCTTTCTTGTATTGCACATTACTTTATATAGCAAATGTTGGAATTGAGTTGATTCTACAGTCATACCTGTCTGTTGTGGTTTACCCTTGGCCATAGAGAGTTTTTCCCTTGTAACATGGAGCCCAAAGAAGAAAAATCTTATGAAGTCTATTTTGGTAATGGATGGTAGGAAACACCAGTATATATCTTGGAAAATATTGGCTATGGTCATGCGATAGAGGGGCTTGCAATCATAATGAATGGAAACATTATTGTAGTGATAGGGCGATTTGAAAATAAGTCATTACAAAATAGGGAAATATCCAAATTGAGATTGGATATGTTCCTCTGAACATTGAGTTGGTGGCCATGGTGGTTGATGTTTGTGGAGTTATCAATATTTAATAACTGTGTTAGGGGATTGCAAAAAAAATGGTTTAGACACATTAAACAACATCCATTTTGACCAACATCAAGGAACATCTTAAGTTTTCATTTTCACTAATCAACAACTCAATGCATGTACTTGTCTGCTTAGGTACAATGTCAAATCATATCTATTTGCAACTCAAATATTGGGGTGAGAACTTGAAAGAGGTTGATGTATTGGTGACCAATCATCCATGTGGCATTGTAAACCATTTATAATTGTTATCACACTAGTATTTTAGGATTATAAACTATTGTTTTTATGGAAATTATGTTACACCATGTAGAAATTGGTGGAATAACATTGGGACGAATAATTTTGAAAATCTATAAGGGAATAAGAAACTTCCCTCCAAGATTTAAAATTAATAGAGTAGGGAGTTTTTCAAAAAGGTAACATCATCAATATCTAGGAAAAAATGAAAAAATTGCTGGAATAACTCTTGACATCATGCCCCTATTTTCAAAACCTATATCAAAAGAGAGAGTTTCCATCAAGCATTTTAAATTAATAGAGGGAGGAATTTTTCAAGAATAAGGAATCATTAATCTACTTCAAACACATATGCATGACGAATATGGAATATATACTTATGGTTCTCCATTCAGGATTCCAGGGACATGTAGACTTGAAAACAACATATCTAGCCTTCAAGCACAAGTAGTTGTGAAGAAGCAAGAGATTATATTTATAGGAGAGCTTATTGAATATTATTATTTTGATTTACTACAGGAATATGGTACATGTGTAGACAAATGTAGAGGTTGATTTGAGGGAAATTCTAAGACAATTTTCTTGTGAATTTGTACATAACATTCAAAACTAGAAAGCATGGATTTCTCATAACTTTAGTCATGTAAGACTACATGGAAGATGGTTTTGTAATACATATGAAGCATACCATTGATGAAGAGAAGGGATAAGACTTTTTTTGACATTGAATGAACTAGGCCAGAGGTATATGGAAATTGGAATGCTCTTGATGTATTAACAGTTGCTACTATAATGTATTGTTTGTGATGTCTTATCTATGTTGATATTACTCTTAATCAAGGATGTCTTGCATGAATTATCATTCACATTGCATCAGGTTCTCTGCTTCTACAAACTAAGAAATTTGATGTGGTAGGTGGTAATGTGTTTACATTACATCTAGTGACAAATGTGGTACTAACTACATTTCAAACATGTGCTTTCTCAGAAGGTTTCATTAACAAGATAACATTTGGTGACAATACCTTTGGAAATTATGAAACTATAGGGGGTGGATGTGGTGTTGGACCATGATGGAATGGAACCACGCAAGTACAATGTCACATGAAAAATACACACATTATAGATTCTAAGATTCTTGAGTAGTGGTGTCCAGTTCTTCTTCATAGAATTGGGCTTGGGATAATAGTGGTGGTGCTAGTTGATAAAAATGAGGGGATGGTTTTATTCGAGATATTGAATACAATGATCCAATGACTATTATTATTCTATCAAAAAGACATGTACATGAAACCAAAGGTTTAATGGGTGGAAAAAATGAAGCTCGTGGACATAATTACATGCACCCAAAGGTTCAATGGGTGGAAAAAATGAAGCTCATGGACAGAATTTCTCATAAGAAAAGATGGGTGTAGGGTTTCTCTTGGGGAAATAATACCATAGGTTTGCAACTTGGGGAGATCCTTCAAATTTTGATTATGGAAGGTGTTGGATGGGGCTATAGTTCTTAAGTCTATTATCATTCATAATTTATAAACATTGTTCATTTCCTCTACATGGTAAGTACGTATTTGAAAACATCATGCACTAAATAAGAAAAGTAGAGGGAATTAATAAAGCGCAACTATTAAATGGAAATATGGGCAAAGTATCTACAATGATTCATAGATATATATGTTACATAAATCAAATTTCAAACAATTGAAAGGGTCAGCATGGTTTCTATTTCCTCTTCTTGGCTCAATTTATCGTGCATTTGAAGTAACCCACTTTTTATTTATGGGTATAGTGTAGATGGACATTCACTAATGCACTCTAGATTAATTTACAATGTGAATGGAAAATGTTTCACTTAGCATTTTTTAATGTTTACCAAATTTGACACAAATGTGAGAATCATATTTGATCTCTTTCTTTCAAATATATTGTTTCCATTACCTAGGAATTTGAGGCAAGAATGTTTATAGTAGTCTTACTCTTTTGGTGTTGTATTTTTCTGTTATCATAGTCTTTTAATAATTATTTGTTAATTCTTCCATTTTGTATTTGGGTAGTTTTTCTCAATTCATTTTAAAATTTTCCATATTTTTGTGTTTCTTATTACATATTTGTTTGTTCTCTCACATTAAATTTACTTTTATTATTTTCTATTTTTCTCAAATATTATACTACATTTTTATTTTATTTTATATTTCATTTTTCTTTTCAATTATCTTTTGTCTTCATTGTATTAGTCCACTTAAACATCCAAAATCTAAGTGGAAATATGTTCATTTCACTTGATCATCAATAAAATTTTGTAATGAGAAATAGTTAGAGCTTGTTTCGGATATTAATGAGTGTTGTTAACCTTTTTTTAAAGAAAGAGTTGGTTTCACTTTTTGTTTTACAATGAGAAATAGTGAAAAAT